>CAUYRH010076851.1:0-26266 GCA_963574655.1 Perodicticus potto
CAATTGAAGTAGCATCAAAAATACACTACTGGGATCTGTTCAAACTAAAAAGCTTCTGCACAGCCAAGAACACAGTAAAGCAAGCAGACAGCTCTCAGAGTAGGAGAAAATATTTGCAGGCTGTCTCCGACAAAGGTTTAATATCCAGAATACACAGAGAACTCAAATGTATTAGCAAGAAAAGAACAAGTGATCCCATCTCAGGGTGGGCAAGGGACGTGAAGAGGAAATTCTCTGAAGAAGACAGGCACACGGCCTACAGGCACATGAAAAAATGGTCATCATCCTTAATCGTCAGAGAAATGCAAATCAAAACTACTTTGAGATATCATCTAACTCCAGTAAGATTAGCCCACATCACAAAATCCCCAAACCAGAGATGCTGGCACGGATGTGGAGAAAAGGAAACATTACTACATTACTGGTGGGAATGCAAACTAATATGGTCCTTTTGGAAAGATATCTGGAGAATACTTAGAAATCTAAAAATAAAGCTGCCATTCAATCCTATAATTCCTCTACTAGGTATATATCCAGAAGACCAAAAATCACATTATAACAAAGATATTTGTACCAGAATGTTTATTGCAGCTCAATTCATAATTGCTAAGTCATAGAAAAAGCACAAGTGCCCATCAACCCATGAATGGATTAATACATTGTGGTATATGTACACCATGAAATATTATGCAGCCTTAAAGAAAGATGGAGACTTTACCTCTTTCATGGATGGAACTGGAAAATATTCTTCTTAGCAAAGTATGCCAATAATGGAAGAAAAAGTATCCAATGTACTCAGCCCTACTATGAAACCAATTTATAGCTTTCATGTGAAAGCTATAACCCAATTACAGCACAACTGGGTAAAGGGGCAAGGGAGGGGAGGATGGGCAGAGGAAGAGTATTTGGTGAGTCCACACTTACCGTGCATCTTAGAAGGGTACAGGTGAAACTTACTAAATGTAGAATATAAATGTCTTAACACAATAACTAAGAAAATGCCATGAAAGCTATGTCAACCAGTTCAATGAAAATATTTCAAATTGTACATAAAACCAGCACATTGTACCCCATGATTGCATTTACATACACAACCATGATTTAATAAAAAGGAATAAGATAAAATTAAAAAAAAAAAAAAGAACTTGGGATCTGAGAAAGCAAACATTTCCTACGAGGGGTTCTATTGTGTTGGGCAATGCTTGACAGATACTGTGATTTTGAGTGGACTGGCTTTGATTGTAACAAGCTGGGCTGGAAAAAGCTTGGAGTTGCCACCTAAAAGTATTAAGCAAAGCAGTAGCATGAGTTTTCCTTTCTCCTCTCCAAACTCCTTCCAGTCATCATGCATTCAACAATCATTTATTGAGTGTCTACTCTATGTGATATGTATGAGATATGGGGCCCAGCCTTTGAAGGACCAAGTTCTTGGGTCATGATGCTGTCCTAAGACACTAGAGCAGCCTTCCTGGTCTCTGCCTTGTGCAAGGGAGCAGCCTGGCCATGACCACCATCCACAGAGTTTTTGCATTTGTCTGTGAACATACTGAATCCTTCCAGCTCAGTGTCCCTGGAAACCTCACCCCTCATTGTAGCCCAAATGGAAGAAGCCCTAATCACCTCTTCTTGGGGTTTGTGCTGCTTGCTTTTTGCACTTCTCCCACCCCTTTGCCCTGAAGCTGACAACTGGGCTTCATTCTTTACCCTGTTGCAGACACAACTCTGACACCCGCCCTTGGATTTGCCCACTACCTGGACCACAGTGAGGGATGGATTCTGAGCGAGATCCTTTCTTTAAGGACATGTCAGGGTTTCAGGAACAATATTATTTTATGTGTTTTCAAACACTTTGTTCTGCCTTCAGATTTATGGGATGGCCTTTATTACCTCAATAAAATATTTAAAACAAAAATAAGAAGCCTGAGGTTTTTGGCTTCCATTTCTCCGGAGCCAGCCCACACAGAAATGCTCACTGACCTTCACAGATCTCCTTCCCTCAGAGACCCTGGAGGCCTGGGATGCATTATGGTTCTGGTTTTTAAGAATTAAGTAAGGCTATACTTGTAACTGTACCTTTATTCAATCAATGGTTTTTGTCTACCTGGTAGCAAATAAGCTTAGACTCATGGAGTTTATTTTTTTGTTGTTGTTCAATGATTCATTACCATGTATGTGCTTTACCTCTGAAATTGTAATAGCACGCAGTAACATCTTAAATGGGAAAGAATGTGATCGCTATGCCTAGTAGTTGCAATGAGACAGCAGTTGCAATGAGGATTGGATAAAATGTTAGAAAGAATTTGACTGTGGCATAGGAGACCTGGGTTCTGCACCAGCTTGGGGTAAATTCCAGGAAGATTGGGGTTGCCACTGAAAAATATTAAGCAAAGTTGTGCCATGACCTTTTCTTTCATCTCCCCCAAATGCCTTTCAGTCATCCATTCAAGGATTATTCATTGTCTACTATGCATCACACACACACACCAGGTTCAATTGATAACGGAGGCAGATGAATCAAATGGCTTCCTTCCCAGTCTAAGATTCTACAAAATATAGTAGCTGATTTTAGTAGGCCCTGAAAGCTTTGGATGTCTGCTAAGTGAAGAGTGATGGACAAGGATTTTCTACTCACTTCTCCAAGATCTCCTGAATTGTCCAAATGGGAAGGTCATAAAAACCTAAAGCACGTGGCAGGTGGTAAATCCTCCCTCCTCATGCCCTGTGTGGGTGTGCTAGAGATTCTGAGTCCTTTTTAATTCACCAGATGGAGTCAAATAAATTTTACTTCCTTCCCAGTGAATTTTATTTTCTTGCTCTGAAAGCAAATGGCTCTGTCGTAGGGATTTGTCCCAGAAAGATTGTGAGAAAAACCCAAGTGGCATCTGGCCAAGTTCTTTATTACAGACCTGTTCTTCTCCTCCCTCCCTGCCTTTTCCTTGAGGAGCTTGCAGCTCAAGAGGGGAAAGCAGGTGTTGGAGAATTGTGATACACATAATTGGGTAGAGTGAGGAAGAGCACCCCAAAGATTGACTGGATCCAAGAAGGTGTCTTACTGGGGGCAGCACTCGATGAAGCTGGAAACCCAACCTGGGTGAGCACTGAGAGGCTCTGAGTTGAAAAATATTAAGCAGAGCTATGGTGCAATCTTTCCTCTCTTCTCACCAAATTTGCTGCTGCCACCAACCGATTACCAAAGGGTTATCTCACATGCTTCTCATCAGACCTTCTGCATCCTCTGTCCCATCCCATGCAAATTCCATTCTCTTGCTTCCTGGGTTGCCTTCCATGAGAACTCACTACATTTTGGGCAATCATAAATTGAGCTGTGATAAACAGTCTAGTGTAAACGTCCTCATGATAAAATGATTTTTTTTCTTTGGGGTAGATGCCCAGTAATGGTATTGCAAGATCAAATGGGAGGTCTAGTTTGACTTCTTTGAGGATTTTCCATACTTCCTTCTAAAAGGGTTGTATTTGTTGTCCCAACAGCAGTAAGAGTGTTCCCTTCTCTCAACATTCACGCCAGCATCTGTTGCTTTGAGATTTTGTGATGTAGGCCATTCTCACTGGGGATGTCCACCAACCCAGGAATGGATTAACAAGCTGCAGTATATGTATACCACGGAATACAATTCAGCCACTAAAAAAGATGGAGACTTTACATCTTTTGTATTAACCTGGATGGAGTTAAAACACATTCTTCTTAGTAAATCATCACAAAAATGGAGAAACAAGAATTCAATGTACTCAATTCTGATATGAGTACAATTGATGACCTAGTACAGTGGTTCTCAAACTTCCTAAGGCTGTGATGTGTTTTCATTGTTACAAAGGGGTCATGACCCACAGATTGAGAACCGCTGACCTAGTACATGGTAAGGGGTGGGGGGATGGGGGAGTGGAGAGAGGGAAGGAAGGAGGTGAGGGGTCATGGTGTGTGACACACCTCTTGGAGGTGGGACATAATTATAAGAGGGATTTTACCTAACAAATGCGATCAGTATAACCTGATTCTTTGTACCTTCAATGACTCTCCAACAATTAAAAAAAAAAAAAAAGAAAGAAAGAACGAAAATGATTTGACCTTGTATGTGAGGGGTTATTTCTGGGCTAGCTATTCTATTCCACTGTTCAATCTTTATACCAAGACCATACTGTTTTTTAATTATGTAGCTTTATGAAGAGAGAGAGAGAGACAGAGAGAGAGAGAGAGAGAACTCACTAATTCAACTTGATAACAGTTTAATAAATGACCTTTTTTCCCAGAAATATAAAAACGAAATCAAAAGGAGTTAAACAGAACAGGAGACAAGCACTTTTGCTTGAGAGGGGGTCCCCCCTGAAATGACATCACATCCCTTCAGAGAGAGCACTAGGCCAGCACAACTGCTGCTCCCAGCTGCTACCCCACAACTTGTCCCTGCAGGGTATCATGTCAAGTAACTAGCCTGGCCTGATTCAGCGTGTGCTCTAGATTTCCTTCTCGAGGGTGGGTTGGAAGCTGTAGGTGTTCATCCTTTACTGCGGTGGGTGTACATTTCTGCGAATGTCAGGATTGGCCCTTCCTGCACTTGTTTCATCATTTCCTCTGAGCTCGAGCCCTGGCCCCTGCACAGGCCTGGGGTGGGCCTGAAGGGACATGGAGTCACAGAGACCTGACCAATGATCCTCCAAACCTCAGCTTCCTTGTCTAGAAAATAGAAATGATGAAGGATTTACCTTATTTAAAGTCAAAGAGGTAGTATATATGAAAAAGTTTGGTAAGGCACCTCTTACTAAAGATGTTGGATTCCATCATCTGCTTAGAATGGGACCAAGGCTGGGTGGTCTTATAGAGAGGCCTGTGCCCTGGGCAGTGGACATCCACTTACTGACCCTGCCACTGCTGAAGTACATGGGCTTCTTGGGGTCCTGGTTCCCTTTGCCTTTTTGTGTTTCCACTCTTTGTAGCTAATGGGGCTCCCTCTGTGGCTGATGCTAGAGAAGGCTTCATTCTCAGCCCTGCCCCTCAGAGGCCACGAAAGCAGTAACATCAACATCCAAACAACCAGCACAGCTACAACTTCTCCACCCACATTTCCACAAGCTAAACCCTCAGCTGTAGAACCCTTGTACTTTCAGGCTTTCAAATACTCTGTCTCTGTGAAACACTGACAATATCTGTTTTCATCATTTCCCATCATCTGAAATGAAACTCACTTATTGAAAAGTTGCTTGCCAAGTACAAGTACATCATCTCTGTTATTCGTCACTGAAACCCTCAAGGCAAGGGTCATTAACCCCACTTTGGTAAATGAAAAATGGATACTGTGAAAGATGAAGTGACTCTCCCAAGTTCACATTGAAAGAAGCAGAACTGAGAGTCTCACTCTCTCATCCGAAAGTGTTACGACCCTGATGGGCCGATGATGTGTCTGGTTTATAGTTGCAGAAATATGCTCACTTGCATCTAGTCCTCGGGTAAGAAGATGAGCATGCTAAACAAACCCAGAGACAAACAAATGGATAACTGCTTTATTGTCACTGTGCATATACGTCATTCTATTTCGTCACTTCCCACTGTGCCCACCCACAAATGTTTATTAGGGAAAAGACACTGTGAATAAGGCAGAAAATGTCCCCCAGACACTGAGCTGTGCTTAGTGGTTTGGAGTAAGAGAAGGTGTGAGGGGGAGATTCTGTAATTCCCCAAACTGCAATTCCTTTGAAATTGGTTGTTCGAAGCTCTTTCAGACTTCTGCCTGCCCTTTGGCTGTGCCTTGGACTGCCCACTTAAGAAATCACTTGATCATGCCTCCTTGTGATTGAATTTGCCCGAAGACTGAGTTCAAAGGTCCTTTTAAATTAAAAGGTTTTTAAAAGAATTTTCTGAGCATCTCTCAGCTGGGGAATCAGGTGGGGGAGTCCTGAAGGCATCTGAACTGCAGGCTGCTAGTTCTGCTCTGTGGCTGGAGATGACCAGTCTCAGGAGTGGACCCAAATAATCTTGCAATGGACATCATGACCTAGTGTTAATTGGGACTCCTGGAGCATTATAGGACAGCATGGGCAGAGAACCTCTCTGAGACAGGAAGCTAGGATGTTAACCCTTGAGTTGCTCCAGAATTCATCTTATTTCCAGCCTCAACTACGTCAAGGCATCCTGGGATCAATATCTATATCTAGTGTTTTTTGACCATTTTTATCTCACAGCATTACACTTGAACCTGTAGTTAAACTTCTGTGGCACACTTAAATTATGTTGATCAAAAAAAAAAAAAGAGTTAAAGAAAGAATATACTTACTGTGCTTTGAACTTCTTTTGAAAAAAATTTAATTAATTGTCTTTAAAAACTTCTGCAGCACCTAAGATCCTCTCATGGCACACCTGTGTGCCACAGAGGTTGGTTGGCACACTGGTTGAAAAACTACTGATCTAGAGATTCAGGAAACACTCTCTATGTATCATCCTCAAAACAATTAAAAAGGCTGACATTCTTCCACAATTTCTATTAAAGGAGAATTCAAGAAGAGACGAAATGGCAGAGACTTACCAATGGCAGGCAAGTCAGAAAAGGGACTGTAATAGATTGGATTGTTTCCCTCATTTCTTTACCCTTCCCAGCAGCCACACCTGGCTGTGGCCTTTCAAGGACTTTAACTGGGCCCCAGCTCCCTCTTAACTCAGGTGTTAGAGATAACAACCATAAAGCTACAAGTCAGAACAAGAAATGGATAAAGTTGTGTTTTACCAGTCCTATGAATGTGTAGATGACTATATACTGATTTCATAGTAGTATTGAATATATTGGATACTTTCCTCCCCATTCTTACCCCTTCACTGGAGAACAGAGTCATGGGATTTGCTTTGGTCCAAAAGATGTGAGCAGATGTGATGCTAGTGGTGTCTTGAAATGAACTTGAGCAGTGGTGCCTGGCTTCCACCACCTCTATAGGAAGACCTGCCCTAGCTAGCCTACTAGCTATAAGAGAAGAGTAAGAAGCATATAGGGCTGAGCCGCCCTAGCCCACCGATAGTGACACATAACTGCCCGGTGAGCCTGAACACTCTTTAGGGAGAGATGAATGCTTATTGCTACTTGCCACCAATATTTTGTGCTTGTTTGTTACATAGCGTTATAGTGGCAATGACTATTTAACACAAAGAGCTATTTGTGTGGCTATGAAATTCTCTTACAGGCTTCTCCCTCATTCACAAAGCATTTATAGGTACCTAGTACAGGACAGCACAATGGTAGGCCTGCTGGAAAGATAGGCTCCTGGCCTCAAAGATGTCAGCATCTAGGTAGACAGGGCTCCTACATCTGACGTTGTGATTCAAGATGGCGTCTCATTACCAGTAAGTCACGGTAATTACACCCTGAAAGGATCAAGTCAGCCCCCAACCAATCTTGCTGGGCATTTAGGCCTCTGAGCCCCACCTTGTGTCTGCGCATACGTGTGCACATGTTTGTGTATATGTTGACTGAAAAGTTGTATTAAAAATATAAATAATTGGAAATTTATCTTAGGTTCTCACCTTCTATATATATGTAGCTGAGGTGTATGTCATACAAGATGACTAATAGAGGGAATGATGTTGCCAGCCACGTCTTTTGATTGTGGGTCTTATACATGTTAGACGTGAGGTCTCTGTGAAACGCAGCAAAGAGGTGTTCATCAGGCCCTGCAGGTGGTCACACAGTGATGAAAGAGCTGGGTTGAGATGGCTCCAAAGGCCACATTTTTCCTCGGCCACTGGCTGGCCTTCTCTCCTCTGTCCTGAGGCAGCATGGCATGGCCACAACGGCTCAGCTTGGGAGAAGGCTGGGCCTGGTGCCCCTTCCATTTCTGTCGCTTACTAGCTGAGGACTTTGAGGCATGCTAACTAGTCTTTCCCATATTGCAATCTTTTCTGTTTTAAAATGGGGACAATAATTCCTACCCCAGAAGGATATCACAAGGATTAAGGATGATACGTCTCTTATTGGCTGGAGTCTCCCCGCCCCAAACTCAAATGTTGCAGTTCTAACCTCAAATCCCTCAGGAAGTGACTATTACTTGGAAGCCGCATCTTTACAGATATGATTAAGTTAACACAAAGTCACAGGGCTGGACCCTAACCCAATGTGATTGGTGCCCTTATGGGAACAGGACTGTGTCCTTACAGACACAGACACACAGGAGGGAACCTGTGGGAAAGGGAAGACACCACCAGCACCCGAGGAGAGAAACTCAAGAGACACCACCCCTACCGACACCTTCGTCTCAGAATTCCAGCCTCCAGACCCGTGAGGAAATAAATGTCTGTTGTGAAGCCACCCAGTTAAGGGACTTTGTGCAGTCCTTGCAAGCAAACAGCATGGTGTTAAAACTCCCGGCCTAGAATCAAGTGTGATCTCTGCAGATGCCAGGGAGCCCTGCCCCCCATGGCCGGCTCGCTGAGGTCTTTTCTCCTCCCCCTCCCCTTCTGCCTCCTCCTCTTTCTGCCTCCTCCCTCTTATCTTCTTTCTGTGTTTTTTTTTCCTGTGTTACTTTGGTTTACCCCAAATACACAGACCTCCAGCTCCTCTTGGTATGAGTCGGGAGGCCATCTAGCGAGTATTTATGTCATGTAAATGGGAACACAGAGACTCTGGCATTTTCTCCGGGCTTTCCAGAGTCACAGAAGCATAATGGTCAGGTGAGATGCTGAGCTGCTTGGGAAAGGGGAGACTCCTTCTAGGATTATGGAGTTTAACTGAATTGAATATTGTCAGAGTAGGGACCTCGGAATGTCTAATGGCTTATCAATATCTTTTACTTAGCTAGAAAAACAAGGAACTGCTAGGTAGGGAGAAGTCCTGCCCTACCACATCCTAAGGTTTCAGAGCTGAAATTCTGGCTTTGGAGGGACTTTGAGACTCACAGGAGGTGACCCAGGACACCAACAGGACAGGTGCCTCAGTCCATCCTCTGGCTCTTCTAGGCATAGTTAGAATAGTCTTTGTCAATCAACTTCCTTTCCAGAAAAGACTTTCCACCACTAGAAAAGTGAATGTAATCAGAATGGCTGACGAGAGCGTTTTGAGGTTTCTTGGATGAGAGGTTCTGTGTAAACCAAGGGTACTGTTGTTTTCATGCCTGCTGCTGGGCCGGGAGAGAAGGGGAACGGGAAAGCAAAGCCAGGATGCCTCCCTGGCAGCTGGTCCCCGAGCCTCTCCATCACTCTTGACGTTGTACAAACGCTCGCAAACTGAGCGGTCTCAGAAACAGGTGGGGAGCGAGCACCAGGCAGGCCTGGGAGGGAAGGATGGATGCACTAAGGAGGTGGCAGGTCCGGCTGGAAACATCTGCAGCAAGGGGAAAATATCTGGCCGAGGGCCCTTTGCTTCCCTAGTGCTCTGTCCCTCCGCCTTTGAGATGAACAGTCAGACCGTCCTGTCATCCTCAGAGCTCAGATTTTAGAATTTCCAGAATTCCTCATTAGCAAGGATAGAAGGAGCCCAGGTTGGGGACTGGGAGAAGAGATCCGGAGGAGAGGGGGAGAGAGTCTAAATGGGCCAGACTAAGAAAGGAGATGAGAACAGGAGAGGAGAGAAAGAGCGAGAAAGACGAGGAAAGGAATTCTATTTTCCCAGAAGCAGATCCCAGCCCGGGGTCAGCAAAGGGCACTTTCCTGATGGAGGAGGCTTTGTTGCCTGCTAGTCTTGCTGGCTCTGTTACTCTCAACAGCAGGACGAGAACTGCTTTGGAAGGCGCCCCTGACCTTTGCAGGTAATACGCAGTCTGGGTCTTATTAAGAGGAGAGGCAGAGCCAGCAGCTGAGCAGCCGGTCACGCCGCTGCGTGGGGGCTGCAAATGTCTAGACTCTGATGCTTTCTTCCTTCCCCCTGACAAAAGAACAGCTCTGAGATGGGAAGACTCCCACACTGAGGACCACGGGGCTCCCTGGCACAACATGAAAGAGCCTTTTCTATCATTCTTCAAGACGGGACTCTCAATAATGCTGCAGGCTTGTGGGGACCGCTGTCAGGAGGCGGCCTGTGTCAGCTGCTTAATATGCAGAATGAAGAAGTCATAAAGTCAAGTGTCTGTAACATTTAACGTGAACGATAAAGGAGGAAAAACACCGGAGCAGAAGGCAGACCCGTGTGCCTCATTATGCCTGCGTGGCAGGGGCTGCACCTGGCACCATAGCCAGGAGCCCCCGCCATTTGGGCACAGGTGCATGTGTGTGGGGGGTGTGCACTTGGGCATTCATGTGTTACACATACGCCCACACACCATCGCAGGTGACAGCCGGCAACAGAACTATTGCTTCTGGGGATTGCACTATTGATGACTCACAGGGCTGCATCCACTCAGGACGTCCCTTCCACTGGCGAAAGTCACCTTTTCAGGACCAAGGAGAATATTGAAAGAATCTCAGACTTACCCATTTGTTTCACTGTTCCAGAGTCCACAGAAGACTGTGGAAGAGGGAAAGTTATAGTGTGGCCACTCAGCAGTCCCACACCACCAAATCCGGTTCTTCCTCTGACAGTGATCATCATTCTCGCAGCTTCTAGCAAGTAGCTCCTTGCCTGGTGTGGGTTGAAACACCCCTGCACGGCCATCACCACTGCCCTCACTGGGGGTGGGGAGTCAGTCCCGCTTGCCCGATTACTATTTGGCTTCTTTTCAGATTGTTTCCATCCCCCAAGAGTTCTCTCTTTTCTTTTTTTTTTTTTTAATTTCAGGTTAATATGGGGTTGATAAATGCTCATCATCTCTAATCATCAGAGAAATGCAAACCAGAAGCACTTTGAGATATCACCTATCACCAGTGAGAATAGCCCACATCCCAAAGTCCCCAAACTGCAGATGCTTGTGTGGGTATGGAGAGAGGGGTACACCGACATACAGGTCTCACTTTTTTTGGAGAAATTTGGAACATGCTGTCCTGGGCAGGGTCGGAGGATGTCAGTGTGGTCAGCAAGTTTCTACTCTGTGACCTTGGAATAGCCACAGTGTGCTGCCCTCAGGCAAGTTTCCTGCTCATCTAGACTATGCTCTGCGCAAGGCTCAATCCCAGTGACTTGGGTTCAATCTATCAACTGCAATATCATCATCTCTGCTGTTTCAAGGTCACACATCATCTTCAAGCAAACTTAACACCTGGGAACTTGTGCTAACGTGCCAGTGTCTCCTCAGTGGCTACACAGAAGAGCTCAGCTTCTCCGCACCTCTCTACCTCCCAGAGCTTTCCAGAAGGAAAAGTCACTGTTTTATATACTGTTGATGAAAATAGATTTCATGACCTCGGAGGCAAACACTGGGAGAGGACAATTAGTTAATCAGCTTTGCCTCTGATCGCTGAATTTGACATCCTTGGTGTGGCTTATTGATTATAATGAAATGCCATTGGCAACATTCTGACGTCAGCCAGGGGTAGGAGTGGGGAGGGGGCTGCCCTCCTTTCTAGCTACCCAGCATATGCTGGACTCATCCCCTCATACTTTATAGCACATTTGCAACCAGGCTGATACATTTATACAAGACTTTGCCAAAGGGCATGGGAAAACAAAAGGGAAAAAAAACAAAAAAGCAATATGAGTTTAGACAATTCAGTTTACAAGGAATGGCCCAGTGGTGGGAAATAATACTGTCTCACTACATAGGAAATTTTGGGGAGTGGGGGAATGATGCCCCAGGGAGTTTGCACCTTTAAATCTGCTGTTTTTCTTCCTCCTACTTCTATTCCGGATGAAGACACCAAAGGATATAAACCTCTTAGTTTTGAGGAATGTGTCTTCACATCCTGCCTGCATATAAAAAGCAGAGAAATGGATGGGTCATCAAGGAGAGAGGTTAGCATACCTGAATGCTCATCAGAATCACCTGAGAAGCTTGTTATAAATAGAGACACCTGGGCCACAGCCCCAGATATTTTGATTCCATGTGTCTTGGGAGGGCGCTGGGAATGTTATTTTTAGCAAGTCCCTTAGGAAATGTACCTTTTGCCACTTCAAAGATCAGGAAACTATGGCCTTAGATAGCACTTGTTCAAGTTTGCATAAATGTTCTGTAAGAAAAGTTTTTTGGTTAATGTTTCTTCCCCTTCACTAATCTTATACTTCAACAGACCTTGGAGGAACCCGAGGGAGGACGGGAAGCCTCAGGTTGCAGTGGAGACCTTCCATTTGTATTTCCACAGGAGAACTCATCTCCAGGCTCAGAGAAGAGGGTTTCAGACATGGGGGCGAAGCTGCCGGTGCACTCATTCAGAAGGGATGTGTCCGCGCTCCCTTGTCCCTTATCATTCAGATCCACTGAAATCCCACCTATTTCTAAGTGTTTCAACAAGTCACCACCTTCTTCCAAGGGTCTTGAAACCCAGACGTTGTATTAGTATTGGGATTAGTATTAAAGAAGCTTGAGTTTTGAGCTCAGATCTCCCCAGTTTCTATAACTAGTTGAGTGGCTTGGGAAAGTCATTTCCCCTTTCCATGTCCAGCCACTTAACCATTAATAGGGCTGTGATCTGATACAAAGAAAGACACACCAATAGTTTTTTTTTTCTTTTTTGTAGTTTTTGGCCAAGGCTGGGTTTGAACCTACCACCTCCGCCATATGGTACTGGTGCCCTACTCCTTTGAGCCACAGGCGCCATCCCACCAATAGTTTTTTACTCACTCTCTAGTCATAAAGATGGAGCATGAAAGGGCTGCCTAGTTCCCCTCCCTATACTGGTAAAAGCCATGTGGCTTTCTCCTCTTTTGTACATACACCTTTTCTCTCCCAGAAATTACCTTATGGGGACCCCATCTCCAAACTTAGGTAGTGTAGCTGCAAAGAAGAACAGGAAGGTTGGCATCATTGACCATACAATATAAGTCAATGGGCTGAGTTCTAGTTCAGAATCGTACCAGGCATGGAATGACCTTAGAGCCATTAAATGTGAAGTCTAGTGGGGGGATCCAGAAGGGATTCTACTTTCCCTTCCCATTTCTGAAGCCCAGAAATGTGAGTTCTTACTCAAAGCTAGATTGCTAAAACTCATTTTCTGTTCTGCCAACATCCGTTTCAGTTCTTGCACTTCCTTCCGAGCTCTCCCCTTCTCTCTCTACTGTGAACTCATGCAACATTTTTATAATGCACGTGCAGCCATGATGCTCTTTACATGCTGTTTTTTGTGCCTGTACCTCTTGTCCCACTGACATACAGCAGGAACTCAGTGAAGACATACTAGCTTGAAGAAAGCAGTGATGATCATCACTTTTGGCAAAGAAGAAAAAATGCTGAGCAAATGTGGGACACTCAAGGTTGCCCATCTGTGTCCGTCTTCAAGGGAAATCACCCTTCTCCTCCCATTATACGTCACAGCTCTCATGCTGTACTGGCCCTATGTCCTTCTCTACACTTGACCCTAACCCTAACCCTAGTCCTTCTCTACCTAGAGTTTGTCCTGATCCACTATCCCGCATCCTCAGTTGAGTCTCCTGCTTGGGCTGATATTTCCTGCACCTGTGAACATTATTCCAGTCACACCCATTTCTTCTTTGTCCTTTTTTAAATCACCAACTGAAATCTTTCTGACAAGGTGGAGCACTGATGTTGAATTAAGAATTGTAGGCACCCGTGAGGCCTGGACACAAGAAGGGTGTGGATGAACAGACCCAGAATGATATTTCTGAGAAGGCCTTGGTTAGAGTTTGGAGATGACATCTTAGATAACATCTCCAAACTCTAAGCACCATATCTATCTTCCTGGTATCTTTATACAGAGATTCCAGTTCTTTGTCTTGGCAGTTGTCAAAATGTCCTATCTTGTTTCTCCCTTTTCTCTCCCCTTGTCTCTGTGCATACACTCCCCTCATCCTCACACATGTGCTCCCCAACACTTTTTCTCTTACAAATACAAATCACAGGCACAGGTGACAATTCATAGGAGAGAAGAATGGAAATCATCTTCCCCTAAAGATCCTGGCTATATTTCCCCTGACTCATTTATATACTGATATGAAGACATCCCTGGAGCTATGTACACCAGGAAATTTTGTTCAATTTCTGACTCTGTTGCAGTTCTTTATCACTGCTGAATCTTACCAATACTTCAGCATAAAAATTTAGGTCCCTTGTCCTTTAAAATAACTTCTCATTCTCATTACCACCCAGGCAGTTCAAAGGAGAAAGTTGGTTCTGGCCCGATGCCTCTCTGAACAGAGATGCTCATTGCATAGCTTATGTGCAAAGGCAAAGGCCACTTGTCACCAAGAGATGTATCCAAGCAACCTTGGTGCTAAGCAACAGATTGGCACTCAGAGTGTCTTGGTCCACTGCAGGCAGAGCGGGTTGCTCAGAACTTGGCCTTGACTGGAGGAAAAGATGGGAGAAGGGAAGATAGGGACAGAAGGGAAAACAGGAGTCAAAAAAGGGCAGGATGAGAATGAATAGACGATGGTTGGATTCAGGCAACATTTCTGGCTGTCATTGAAGCCAATATATAAAGAGTGGTCTGAGTTTCTTTTTTATTCTTTCGGTGTAAATGGAACCAATTAAGTTTTTTGAAACTTTGCTTGAATAGGCAGTTTGGTAGGTGAATGCACCTCCTAGGTGTCTAAATATTTCCTTTCATGAACCTCCATGATCTAAATCACCCATGGACCAGAAGTTAGTGTCACCTCACTTTTCAGCCTGGCCTGGCAGATCTGAAGTGCGGGCATGAAGGACAGGGTGGGAAGTGAGGTGTGGGGGGTGTCGTATGGGGAGGTAGGAGGTGCATTCAGGTGGGGAGGCAGGCTTGGAGAGATGGATGGAATGGTGTGGAAAAAAATGGTAAGGGAGAGGATAGAGGTTGAAGAGGGAGGGCAGATGAGCAATCCAATCCGGTGACAGGGTAGAGTTGGAGCCAAACCTTATGGTCAGTTTGAACCCTCTCCCCCACTTTCTACTCTCCTGCAAGTGTTCTTGGGAAAGCATTCAGTAACTGTCCATAATTTCCCTCTCTTTGGATGAGACACCTTGGTGCTCAGATCCAGCCAAGCTGATCCTGGGTCATCCATCCACACCAGGAAAACAGCTTGACAGCCATATGATCGTTAGGCTGGAAATGTTTCATGTTAGGGCAGAATGACTAGAGGTATTAGAATCCCAGGAAGCACCTGGCATATAAACTTTCATCCCACGACCCCCTCTCCCGCTACCCTACCCTGCCCACTCCAGTGCATGCCTTTCTCATACACCATCTGTTGTGAACGAGCCTCCACCCCCCTCCCACACCACCTCCATTGGCTGCAAGCAGTGGCCTCATAGCTGAAACCACTTGTGCTGTTTATTACAGCCTCCTGTCCACACCAGTGGGATGATTGGATGCCATTTCAACAAGGCCCTGGAATATGGTCATTAAGAGCTGTCATTCCCTTTTTCTAAACCTATTTGTCTGTATCAGTCTTTGTCAACCATCAGAATACCATGGACTCAAGGAGAGAGGTGTCTGAGCCTGGGAAGCATTTGGCATATGGCGAGCATGCATGTGCCTATGAGCTCCGCCTCATCCCTGATGGAGATCTGTCATCGCCAGCCAAGCCTCCAAACCCAGCAATTTACAAATCCCACGCATTTGCTATTTGTCTCCTCCCCAGGGTGATTCCCAAGCCCAGCTTTGCCTGCAAAGTACCAGGTGCATTTGTTCTGGGGTTGATGAGATGTCTCTTTTTGTTTGGCTTTTAAAAATCAGACAAGGAGAACATTGGGGACATCATACTCATTGTAGTGCCAGACGAAGTTATTCTGAAACAACTAGATGTGTTGGTGTGTGTATGTGATATAGAAACTACTAAAAGATAGGTTTACAGGAATTTTACAACACACAGGTGCACATGTGTGTGTACACATACACACACCAATGCACTGGCAAAGAATCCGAGTTTGGGGAAAAAAATGATACTATCTGAAACTCACACAAATGACAAGAGGGATCGTTTCTTTCCTTCAATAGAAACCTTATGTTTCAGTGTAATGGGCATTTGTGTTTGAACACACAATAACTGAACTCCCTTTATCCATTGGGAGAATTCCCATATGGTAGGCTGAGAATTGTGATGTCTGTATTTTCTCTTTCCATGGGGGAAATTTTAAATAGCACCTAAAGTGTGGTGATGGATGGACATGTAAGCAGAGCTATTAAGAGCTGGGACTTCATCAGATGGCCCAGAGACCTCAGCTAATTGGAAGATCGTAGAGACTGTGTTTGTCCAATGAGAGAGAGTTTTCCAGAAGATGAATAAGTCCTTTCTCCTCAAAGTCTTATATGCCACCAGCGTGCCCTGATTATTCTGCAGTCTTTAAGTACACCAAAAAAGAGTTTCAGGACACTCCAACTTCTATTATTAGCAGTTCCAACAGGTAAAGGAGGAGGACCTTCCTACCTGGGCACTTATCTATGACAAGGGTTGAAATTCTAAAAGAAACAAGATCGGTCAAGGTCTTCATCCATTTCTTTTTTGTTATTTCTTTATTAAATCATAACCATGTACATTAATGCATTTATGCGGTACAATATGCTGATTTGATGTACAATGTAGAATGCTTACATCTAAGTGATTAACATAACCATCTCCTTGCTTACTTATTTGTTGTGGAAAAAAAATCATATTCTATTCTTAATAGTATAGAAATGTATCATTGCATTATGCCCATTAGGTTGGATTCCCCCCAAAACCCTCCCTCCTCCTGGCCTCCCTACTCCCATACAGCCATAAAAAAAGATGGAGAGGGTGGTGCCTGTAGCTCAAAGCAGTGGGGCGCTGGCCCCATGTGCTGGAGGTGGTGGGTTCAAGCCCAGCCCCGGCTAAAAACTGCAAAAAAAAAAAAAAAAAAAAAATGGAGACTTCACATCTTTTATGTTTATCTGGATGGAGCTGGAACACATTCTTCTTAGTAAAGTACCTCAAGAATGGAAAAAAAGTATCCAATATATTCAATACTACTGTGAAATCAGCATATAGTCATGTACGCATTCATAGGAATGGTAAAACATAACTTTATTCATTTCTTGTTTTGACTTGTAGCTTCATAGTTCTTATCTCTAACACCTGAGTTAAGAGGGAGCTTGGGTCCCAATTATAGTCCTGGAAAGGACCTCAAATCTCCACCTATACTGACCAAATTCCTGTCATAGCAGTGGCATAGGGGCCAAATCTCTGAAAAGAGAAATGTTAAACAAAACATCGAGCAAGAAGTTAATCTGTTTGGCATCTTGTCACCTCTCTTCCCAGTGTGATATGGGGGGTAGTTAATTGCTTGATTTACTGTATAGTTACTCTGCCAATTGCAATAAATAAAGTTAATTAATAGAAGGTAACTCACTGCCAGAGAGGCTAGTAATTAGCAGGAAATTGAAGGGAAAATCTCTTCATTATACCTTGAGAAGAGAAAAATGCAATTCACTATCTTGCTTTAGTAACTATCTTTTTCTCTTTAATTTTCTCGTTGGAAGCATTCTATAGACATATCTGGGGTTCTACCACTTGTTTTCTTTCTTGCCCTACGTTAAGATGGCTGCATGTTTGTCAAGAAGGAGAAACTGGAACAGTATCTGTTTTTAGTTCTTGTACTCCCCACACAAAGCCAAAATGGTTTTGAAGTGTGTGGCCAACCTGATAGGGTTTTGAGAATATCCGGTCTCTGCTGCTGGAAGGGATCCACCTGGAGAAATAGGGTAGAATATCTTGCTCTGACTACACACGCTTTTTTGCTTCATTTTCCTAAGCCAGGGCTTTCTTAGGACTTAGAGGCACTATACTGTAATAGAAACAGTGTAGTCTTTGGCATTAGAGACTTAGGCTTATATTTAATAGCTAAGAAAATTTTTTAAATATTTCTTAAACAACTTAGACATTCCATTTCCTAATCTCTAAAACAGGCATGAAACCTTTTGCATAGAATTTATATTGGCATTAAATGGAAGAGTTGGCTGAATAAATATTAGTTCTGTTCCTCCAGCCCCTTCTTACATCTTTTCTTTAAAATTGTTATCAGTTTTTCTTTGTTTTCCTCCTTGGCTTGGATGCTGGATAGTTTCAAGCCAAATTTGCTTCTCCCTTTTTGAATACACTAAATATACAACATGGATCTGTGTGTGCTAACCACTTGTGACGTGTTATCTTTGCTATTCTGATATTTGCTTCCTGTGCATTTGTTCCTGGCTTATTTCACTTAACAAAATACCCCTCAGTTTCATTTATGTTCTGGCAAGTGACCGGATTCCCTTCTTTTTAAAGGCTAAACAGTATTCCATTGTGTGTATATGCCCCATTTCCTTATCCATTTATCCTTGAATGGATGTTTAGTTTGATTCCATGTCTTAACTTTTATGAAAAATACTGCAAAAAACACAAGAGTGTAGCTAATTTATTTTACATTATTCTCTTCATTTTCTTTGGCTAAAGACCCATAAGTAGTATTGCTGCATCATTTGGTAATTCTATTTTTAATGTTTTAAGGAATCTTCAGGCTATTTTCAATATTGGCCGTTTCTAAGATATTTTGGGGTCAAACTGTGTATTTTCAGTTCTTCGTAGAAGTCCTCTCCTCCTTAGTTGACTCCTTATTCAAAAGCCAGCACTCTATCTATACCACATTCAGCTGACCACTTGGCCCCAGAACATATTCTCAGATCATTTAGAAAATGCAAACATCGCAAAACTGAACATTAGAATTCATAGTCAGTCTACATTTATATATAAAAGGTGGTATGATATGAAGAGCATTTATGTGTTAAATATATTAAATTCTGTTTTTGAATTTGGCAATTTTTAGTCTTTGTCAATTCCTTCTTCCTAATTTTCATGTGAAAATGCCCCCTCCTCAACATCTTTACTTGAATGTTCAATTAATTTATCTTCATCATTTCAAAACTTAAAAATACAAACATTTAAGAATAAGAATTTGAATTTGAATAAATTATCACAGAAGTTTGACACAAAAAGTTTACATCAAATGTAAAAGGTTTACGTCAAACGTAAAAGATTATTCTCTTTAATCATGTTTTGATTTTTCTTTGAGAGGCATTTAGGAGTTTTTCTTAGTTTTGAATTATGAGTGTTTGTGAATTTTTAAAAATAAGCGTCTTTATTACTGTCTAGAACTGAATCATTGTTACTGGTGAATGTCACCTATCATAACTGTTTGTTGAATTTTTTTGCTCCTTGTATGATGAAATTTTATAATGTTAATAAGCATTGAACAAAAAGATGTTTTACATTAATAAGAGAAAGATTTTGGTATTAATATATAGAAATTACAACATTCCTCCTTAGTTTTTTTGCCTTTAATTTGCTTGGTCTCATATAAAACTTTGACTCTTACTGTTTAAATTTTTTTCTTTGATAGGTTTATTAATTTTCTTTAATTTTTCTTGTTTTGTTTTATCTTTGGTTTAGTTTCGACTTGGTGGTGTCTTTATAATGTTCTGTATAACTTACTTTTCTCTTAAGGGTTATCTACAAGTTATTACAAGTTATTTTACTTAATTGAGGGGATTAACACGTTTTACCAATTGCCACAGTGAAAATTTTAGTCTTACTTTTATATTACATAGGGTTTTCTATGTTGTTTCTTCTCTCTGCTTAATGCTTTTCATTATACAGACTATATTTAGCTTTTCCTTATCATTCTGACTATTTCTGAAGTTATATAACTTGTTATTGTACTGATGATTTCTTTGAAGTTTCTCAAAAGCATTTTGTAAATTTATGTATCTTTAATTATCAAAGTGAGAAATGAACCGGCATTATGTTTATGCATCCCCGAGGCAAGTGCTTGGGAACATTTTTTACTTATTCTACTTCTTTTCTTTCACCTTTTCAGTTTCTGTTTGTACAATTTTGTTACTAGAATGTAATAAAATGTGTTAATAAAACTCCAGTTACTTTAACAGTTTCACATTAATAAATCTTACAATATATGCATATATCCTGTCTTTCAAGAAACATTTTGATGCATGCCTTCCTTTTGAACTGCATTTGTAATTTTAAGACTTAATTCTGTTTTACTAATTGCAGGACTCATTATCTTTCCTTTTATACCATAGAAGGAAAAACAATTCTTGAGCTCTTATTCTTGCTCAGCATAGTAATGTTGACTTCATGTAGTTTTTTTTTTTTGGTAGAAGTATATATGAGTGTTGTATATTCTTTCTCTTATATTAATTTTTAAATTTTTATGGATACATAATTATTGTACATTTATATGTACATGCAACATTTTTTATACAAGCATACACCATGTAATGATCAAATGTGGGTACCTAGGTTATTCGTCGCCTGAAGCTTGTATCATTTGTTTGTGTTAGAAACATTCCAAATCTAGTTATTTTTAAGTATACAAGAAATATCATTAACTAGAGTTGTCTGGTTGTGCTACTACATACTTGAGATCGTCTTCCTTCTACCTACCTATTTCTGGACCTTTTAACCAATTCTTTTTTTTCTGGGCACTTACAATAAAAGTGCCACAACTATAAAATCATTGCATCATAAACTCCCTCCCCTTAACATCTGTGAAGTTACTCTATTATCTTCTGATTTTTAGTGTTACAGAAGAGAATCCCAAGGCCAGTGCGATTCAGTTCTTTTGGAAACTGAGCAAATTAAAGTTGTTTTTGTTGAAAAGAAAAAAAGAGAATGACTATTACTAACTTCGGAAAGCAAGAAATGTATTGAAAGGATCACTTTACAGATTGAAGGACTAGCTGAGATCTAAACTTTGGGAAGACCAGAAAGGTCAAGATAATTGCTACATGTGTTCTAGGGTGATGATTAAAGTAATTTAGTTTGAACATTTCCAGCTACTCCGTGTTTCTACCTGGGTTTTTCATTCCTAGGAGAGAGAATCAGACTTTTCCAGCTCAAGGAAAGTACCTACCACAAATATCAAAGAGCTTTGTCCAAGATGTTGAGTTCTACTGGCAGAGGACCTGCCGAGGTGCACTGGGAACCCTCCCCTCAACCCCCTGGCTATCAAGAGAAGTCGTTGAGTGATGGAGAATCAGCTTGATTGGTACCCACTGTAGGAACCTGATTTTACTCTGCATGAAATACTACAGGATTTTTCTTCATTTCTGTTATTAAAAAATAAAAATGCCAGAATGGATTTAGAAGTGCCTGTTTGTCCTGAACTCAGAAAAATTTTCTTCAAGCACGATGGGTTCATCGTTTCTGTTGCCTTTGTCTGATCTCCTTTGCCCCCAATCACAGGTATCCAGACATTACCTCCTTGTTCCTTGTCTTCCAAATGGTAACTCTGTTGGTGGCCATTTTTATATCCTCTTCTTTTGTGTTCTGGGACAGACTCTCTGTTGTCTCCTATACTAATTACACAATTTTTCTGGAGTGTCATTTTTTAGTTTTAGGTCCCAAAGAAAGAGTTTCTAAATAAACTTTTCTTCAGGAAAAGCTTTACATTTACAGAAAAATTGCCAACAAAGTACACGATGCTCCCACACAGCCTTACTCCGTTCCCCATGGTCACTGCTTCACATTTCCACACTATGAAACCAACATTGGTGCATGTTTGAGTTTCCTCCTGCTGCTGTAACAAATTATCACTAACGATTTATCCTCTTATAGTTCTGGAGGTCTGAAATGTACAACAAGGCATTGGCAGGTCTGCCTTCCTTCTGGAGGCCGTAAGGCAGATGGTGCCTCCTTTTTTCCCTTCTTCAGGCTGCCTGTGTTACTTGTTTTGTAGCATTTTCCTCCTTCATCAAAACACATTATTCCAACCTTTGCTTCCATTGTCTTATCTCCTTCCCCTGCCTTTGACCTTCTTGTATCCCTCTTCAAGGACCCATCTTATTTCACTGGTCTCATCCAGATAATCCAGGAGAGCTCTTCATCTCAAGATCCTTACTTTAATCACATCTGCAAAGTCCCTTTCTCCTCATAAGGCAACACATTCACAGGTTCCCAGGGAATAAGAGATGGACGTGTTGGGATGAGGGTGACTTTATTCAGCCTACCACAATATAGGACATTAGTATTAATGAAACTACAGTTATTCAGATTTCATGAGTTTTCCACTTAAGTCCTTTTTCTGTTCCAAGATTCAATGTAGCATTCCACAACACATTTAGCCATTCCATGTCTCCATAATGTCCTCTGTGGAAGTTTCACAGTCCCAAAGAAGGATTTTAATTTTGATTTTAATTTCTTTCTTTTTACTTTTCTTACAATTCTTTCCTATATTATCCATTTATTCTTTCAATGTGTCCCACTCTACCTTGTTCCATTTTAGTTGTTCTGCCTTTACTACTTTCACTTCTTTTCTTTATTATTTCTCCCTCCTTTTTTGGAAACCAGTCCTTTTGCATATTATCGAAAATGTCAAGCCGTTTCCTGAAATTCCTTTTTTTCGTCTTACTGTAGAAGCTTTTGGAGCACTGCTCTTCCTCTGAGTCATGAGGGGATGTTTCCTTGACTCTGTTCTCCATGCAACTCCCACATGTGCTGCAAACTGTCTACAGTCAGCGTTTGCCAACACACAGGGGATGTGGATAACGCCCCCCCCCCAGTGTGAGTTCAGATGCTGATGGAAGAATCGCTTTCTCAGATCAAGAGACCGAAGACTTGGGTCTTTGAAACATGAGGAAGATGACAGAGACAGAAGAAAAATGTTTGCATGGCTAATTCCTGGTGGTTTTCCTGAAATGAAGTCTGAGCAGGTTTTTCTTTGTATAAACCCATCTGCTTTATTCTTACACAAGTCCCCCTGAATTTCTGCAAATAGATTATTTTTCAGCCTATGTCTTCATTGTTGTTAAGGGTAATCTCTTTGTCTAAGGAATGGGGTACACGAGCCTGGGATTCAGGGATAAAGGTACAGATTTGAAAATTATCAAACATAGAGATGTTATTTAAAGCTACAGGAGTAGCTGTTATTATTCAGGGAGAGAATATAGTCAGAGAGTTGATGAAAGTCAGCACTGAGCTCCAGGCCACTCCCTGTCTTCACAGTTACAACAGCTTTGTTTGGGGGAGTTCAGACCTGAACTTCGCACATGTGAGAAAATCCTCATTTATCTTCCTGATTAGTAGCTTACTATGAGCCTTCTGAAAGCTGAGGCAGTATTCTACAATGGAAAGAAAAAAATTAGAGGAATTCTGTAGTCAGGCAGTGGGATTTGGGTTCAAATGCTGGCTCAATCCACTTATAGATATAAAACCTAGGAGGTGGCACTTGCCTGCCTGGGGTTCCAGTTCTGCATTTGCAAGATGGGTTTGCTAAAAGGATTTTTTAATAGCTTCACTGATGTAAATTTGATAATCAATGAACTGAACATTTGTGAAGTTGAAATAAGATAATTAAAGTTAGGATTATAGATAGGATAGTTGCAGTTCATGTAGATGTAACTACAATTGTAGATGAAACAATTGATATGTTTAGATAATGAACATATTAATCACTCCCTCTTTTTCAATCCCTTCTCACATCCCCTTCCCCACCTCCATTTTTCCCCCAGAAAACTTCTCATCTATTTTCTGTAAATTCATATGAATTTTCCTCAATTTTATATAAGTGAAATCATGCCATATGTACTTTTTTTCTGGCTTCTTTCAACATAACTGTTTTGAGATTTATCCATATTGTTGCATACATCAATACTTCCTTTCTGTGTATCACTGAAGTCCAATTCATCATTTTTATCTTGTATAGATGTCATATGTAAAAAAAAAATTGACTAATTCAACATGACAAAGATGTTCTCTTACGCTTTCTTCTGGAAATAGTACAGTTTTATATTTCACAGTTAGGTCTTATTTTAGTTCATTTGTGCTGCTATAACAAGATGCTTCAGATGGGGTAATTTATAAAGAGCAGAAATTTATTTCCTATCATTCTGGAGATGGGCAAGTCCAAGATCAAGGTTCCAGAATTGGTGTCTGGTGAGGGCTGCTTTCTGATTCCAAGGCAGCACCCTGTTGTTGTGTCCTTACATGACAGAAAGCAGAAGGATGAGAGAGCTGCTCCCTTCAACCTGAGTCCTTTTTTATTTATTTATTTATTTTTATTAAATCATAGCTGTATACATTAATGCAATCATGGGGTCCAAGGTGCTGCTTTCATATACAATCTGAAATATTTTCATCAAACTGGTTAACATAGCCTTCTTGGCATTTTCTTAGTTACTGTGTTAAGACCTTTATATTCTGCATTCAGTATGTTTCACCTGTACCCTTCTAAGATGCACCACAGGTGTGGTCCCACCAATTACTCTCCTTCCACCCGTCTTCCCCCCTCCCCCACCCTCCCTTGCCCCTTTCCCCATTGGGTTATAGCCTTCATAATTAGCAGGTTACACCTCTGACAAAAGTTTACTATCTAGAATCCACAGAGAACTCAAACATATTACAAGAAAAGAACAAGTGATCCCATCTCAGGGTGGACAAGAGACTTGAAGAGAAACTTCTTTGGAGAAGACAGGAGCACAGCCCAAAGACACATGAAAAAATGCTCACCATCCTTAATCATCAGAGAAATGCAAATCAAAA
The DNA here is from genome assembly GCA_963574655.1 of Perodicticus potto. Taxonomy (NCBI): domain Eukaryota; kingdom Metazoa; phylum Chordata; class Mammalia; order Primates; family Lorisidae; genus Perodicticus; species Perodicticus potto. The sequence goes on from CAUYRH010076851.1 coordinate 24,495, forward strand.
CTACTTTGAGATACCATCTAACTCCAGTAAGATTAGCCCACATCGCAAAATCCCCAAACCAGAGATGCTGGTGTGGATGTGGAGAAAACGGAACACTTCTACATTGCTGGTGGGAATGCAAACTAATACGCTCCTTTTGGAAAGATGTTTGGAGAATACTTAGAGATTTAAAAATCAACTTGAGTCCTTTAATAAGGATATCAATCCCTTTTATGGGTCCCAATTAATCACCTTCCAAATGCATTGAGGATAAAGTTTCAACAAGGATTTTGGCAGAAACGACATCATTTAAACCATGGCAGATCTCATCCCACTAATCATACATTTTGTTTTAATTTAGTTCAAAATAATTTCTACTTTGCTCTGCGATTTCTTCATTGATCTAAGGATTATTTAAAAGTGGGTAAGTTAGAAAACAAATATTTTATTAATTTTTTCAGATATCTTCCTATAATTGATTTCAATTTAATTTTATTGTGATGAGATATCCTACTTTGTACAACTTAAATCCTTTTGGATTTGAGACTTTTTAATGGCTGGATATGGTCTACTTTGGTAAACGTCCCATGTATTTGAGAAGAATGTGTATTCTGCTATTGGATGTTGGTGGGTAGCATATTCTGTAAATATAAATTAGGTAAAATTATAGTGTCGTATTGTTCAAGTCTTTCACATCCTTAATTTTTTTTTTTTTACTTGATTGGTCAATTATTGAAAGAGGGATATTAAAATATCAAAATTCAATGTGGATTTACTTTTCAGTTTTTTCCTTCGTGTATTTTGAAACTTTTTAATTAGATGTATAAATATTTCAGATTGTTGTATCCTCTTAATGAAGTGACTCCTTTAGCATGTTGAGATAATCTTCTTTATTCTTGGTAATGTTCTTGGCTTTTTAATCTATGTTGTCTGATAGTAACATAACCCTTCTCCCTTCCTCCCTTCCTCCCTTTCTCTCTCTCCCTCTTTTCCTTCCTTCCCTCCCTCCCTCCCTTTCTTCCTTCCTGTTTTCCTTTCTTTTTTTTCCTTTCCTTCCCTTCCCTTTTCTTCCCTTCCCTTCCTTTCTCTCCCTCCCTCCCTTCCTTCCTTCCTCTCTTTCTTCCCTTTCTCTTTCTTTTTCTTCCTTTTTGAATTAGTGTTAGCATAACATATCTTTTCCATCCTTTCACTTAAACAAATTGTGTATTTATATCTCAAATGGATTTCTTGTAGGCAGCACATAGTGGGGTCTTGCTTCTCTTGAAATTAAATCTGAGGCTCTCTGCCTCTTAAGTAGTGATATGATTGAGTTCAAATCTATCATATTCCTATTTAATTTCTGTCTGCTTTTTGTTTCCTTTATCTTTTTTTTCCTTGTCTTCCTTTGGATTGAGTATTTTGTATAATGTCATTTGATCTCTGTCATTAACTTAGTAGTTATAAGTCTTTTTGCGTGTTATTTTAGTAATTACTTTGGGGTTTGTACTACACAGTATACATCTTTAACTTATCATAATCAGTCTTCAACTGATGTTGTACCATTTCATGTATACTATAAGAACCATAAAGCAGTGTCTTTCCATTTAGTCTCTTGTCACTGTTGTCATATCTTTTTTTAAAATAATTTTATTAAATCATAATTGTGTACATTCTGCAATCATAGGGCAGAATGTGCTTCATATACAATCAGAAACATTTTGATCGTACTGTGAGAGATAGCCTTCATAGCATCTGGCTAGGCTTTTACTGCTCCCTATCCTTGTAGGATCCTGCAGCCGTCTCCCCTCTCTTAC
>CAUYRH010076852.1:0-61051 GCA_963574655.1 Perodicticus potto
TGCCATTTGACCCTATAATTCCTTTACTTGGTATATACCCAGATGACCAAAAATCACATTACAACAAAGATATCTGTACCATATTGTTTATTGCAGCCCAATTCATAATTGCTAAGTCATGGAAGAAGCCCAAGAGCCCAATGACACACGAATGGATTAATAAACTTTAGTACATGTATACCATGGAATATTATGCAGCCTTAAAGAAAGATGGTGACTTTTCCTCTTTCATAGTGACATGGATGGGGCTGGAACATGTTCTCCTTAGCAAAGTATCTTTAGAATGGAAGAAAAAGTATCCAATGTATACGCCCCTAATATGAAGCAAATTTATATCTTTCAAGCGAACGCTACAACCCATTTATTGCACAATAAGATGGGGAAAGGAGAGAGGGAGGGAAGGGGAAGGAGAGGGTAGTGGGGAGAGAGGATAAAGGGTGAGATCACACTTGTGGTGCATATTTGAAGGGTCAGGAGAAAACTTCTAAATACGGATCAAAAATGTTTTCATATAGTAAATGAGAAAATATCGTGAATGTTATATCAATCAGGTTGATAAAAATATCTCCGATTGTATGTGAAGCCCGCACACTGTACTCCATGACTAAATTATTGTACACAGCTATGACTCAATTAAAAAATAATTAAAAAAAAAAAAAAGAAAAGAAAATCAGTGGTTCCTCACTATACAATGAATGAGTTTCTTTAATGTTTTATTTTGACTGGCAATCAAGGGAAAACTTACCTTTCTAGTATTATCTATGATACCAATTCCAACCACTATGAACGACTTCCTCATAACTCTAGCTGTCTATTCTTGCTTTGGTTGTTCTCTTGCCTGGAGTACATTTCCTGCACTAACCATTCCTTTCCATAAAAAACAAAACCCTGCCTGTTCTTCAACAACATGAAACAGTGATATATTATCAAATGATGATAAGGAAACAGCAACTGGACCACTCAGCCACTACTGCTGAAGGTATAAATTCATAAAAAGACTTTTGGGAAATGGTTTGAAGTATCTACCATTATACTTATAACTCAGTAATTCTACTTCTTAGTACATACAGGACAGAAATGTATACGGGTGTTCACCAAAAAGCATATAGCAATAATGTTCATAGCACCACGACTCATAATCGTGCAGACCTGTAGGCAAACCAATGTGCCCATCGACAGCAGAATAATGATATAATTACACAGTGGAATAATCTATGAGAATAAACTACTGGCACAGACTAGCAAGGGGTGAGTCTCACATACAGGACGTTGAGCAAAAGGATCTGGATAGGAGAGTACGGGCTATATGATTCCATTTGTATAAATTTAATTAAAACCCAGACAATATTAATCTACAGTGTTAGGAGCCAGGACAGCAATCCCAACTGGATACCTCTTTCTTCTCTATCTAATGACCTATGATATAATTATAACCTTAAAATCACTTTAAAGTTGTAGGTGCATGTTTATCATAGGAGATTGTTATTCATGTATCTTAAGTGTAGGGATCAATATTTCTTTTATGATTTCCATAAAGTGGTGAATTTCAGAAGGTAATCAATAAACATCTTGGGGGTTTAAATTACGTGTATTACCTTTTTCAAAGCAACATGTCTCTGTGAGCATGCTGGGTAAATAGATGCCACCATCTCTTTTTAATTCTTTTATGTATATACATGAAAATTCACCTTTTTGTTGTACAGAATGATAAGTTTTGAAATGAACAGAGTTGTGCAACTGCCATCACGAGCAGTGAACAGAATGGTCCCACCCCCCCCAAAACTCTCTCTTGCACTTCCCCTTTGCAGTCAACTCCTCCCAATCCCAACCCCCTAAAACCATATCAGTTTTCTGCTCCGACAGTGTTGCCTTTTCCAGAATGGTATATGAGTAGAGTTATATAGTGTATAGGCTTCTGAGTCTAGTTTCTCTCCCTTAGCAAAAGCACTTGAGATCCATCCATGTTACTGTAGGTATCAGTAAGTTTTTCGTTTTAATCAGTAATTAGTATTCCATTATATGGATGAACCACAGCTTACTTATCCTTTCCACAGGGCAAGGATATTTGGGCTGTTTCTAGTTCCTAGTGATTAGCAATAAAAGTGTTATCCATTGGGCGGCGCCTGTGGCTCAAAGGAGTAGGGCACCAGCCCCATATGCCAGAGGTGACGGGTTCAAACCCAGCCACGGCCAAAAACTGCAAAAAACAAAAAGTGCTATCCATTATTAAGATTTACCAAAAACGGATATTTGCAAGTGACTCAGTCAAGGTCACACAGTTACCAGTGATAAAAAGAAATGGTATATACTTAAAAGACACCTACAGGAAAAGTAGAAAAATTCCCCCCATAAGCCAATGAAATCCAGCTCACGATATATTTTCTGCAAAGAGATTCTGAACTACCTTTTCTATATTTAGTACACATTAATGGGCCAGAGTTCAAAAGTATCCAACCAAAGCACCTTTCTAAGGGCTTCTTCTTGCCAATGTGACCCTGGTGACCAGACAATTATGAATAACTTATATGTCTTTATCTATGTAAAACCATTCATCACTGCTGTGTAAATAAGTGATGATGCCCGGCTGGCCTCTGCCTTTCATCTGACCTGCTGTACTCACCTGCAACGCACTGGGGGGATGGCAAGTGATGGGCCCAGCACTTGGGAGCTCTGAGAACATGTGAGGAAAAGGGCTACTTCAACGATTATGCAGAGGGGTGGCTACAGCTGCACTTTTTTCTGTTGATTTAAACACAAAAAAACATATGTCCAAATCCTTGGGGGCAGAGTGCCCCATCACAAAATTTCCATTAGCTGGCACTTCGGGTATCTGTCTGCAGAGCCTGGGTCACTGTACTTCCAGGGTCAAGGCCACAGGGAGAGGAAATGTCCAAGAAAAACATTTCAGGGGGGAATGCCCTGCACCTGCCACCACTGCCAAAGACAGCATACTGGTTCTAAGTCTTTAAGTCTGGAGAGTGGCAGGAAAATTCTTTTGGTTTTAGTGACTCCGTTATAGTCTCTAGGAAAATCAAGAGAACCTCATCTTTTGGCCCCTTTCAAAGATTCCTAAATAATAATAATAATAGCAACTAATTATGCAAGGTATGCTACATGCTCCCATGCTGCATATTTCACATGCTTTATCTTATATTAATCTTTAATAACAACCTTCTATCCTAAATACTATCATGTTCTTTCACCAAAGAGGAGAACGGGGCTTTAAGAGATTATAATACTTGCTAAAGGATTCAGAAAGAAGAAATTCAACCCAAGGAACAGTCAGAATCTGAATTCTATGTTCTTAACCCACACGTTATACCACTTCATGGTCCTATTAGAACATAGATTCATTTATCTAGACATTCAAAAAATACTATATTATTATGCCAATACAGAGAAGTAAACATGAGCAAGAGATGCTCCTTTCCTCTGGGTGCTCATTCCTTGTGACAGGGTGAGAAAGCCCTATAAACAATATCTTTACCTTTTTGACCTAACACTTGTCTAAGACTTATGTGAAAACTACAGACCTTCCAGAGAAAACTCACACAAGCAGAGATGCACAAATCTCAACCCATGGACTATAGGTTAGAAATCCTGACTATAAGCTGCACAGAGTTTTCAGACAGAAACAGAGAATTGGGGGAATTCTAAGGAGAAAACCCCAGGGCAGGGCAATCCTGAAGACTGAGAGGGAGAAGCCAGACAAAGAAGCAAAGCAGGTGGGCCAGCAGTGGTCGGATACATGCTGCAGAAAACTGGTGTCGGGGGAAACATCCAAAGGGAAAAAGAGGAAGAAAGCGAGGCAACAAGCAAAAGGCTCGGAAATGGTCCAAGCAAGAGTTCCCTACTTGTAGGAAAGATGGAGTGAGGATGAAGGATCAGAGCCCAGGCTCTGAGACATCGGGAAGAACTCAGCTCAGAGCCATGCTCCTTCCCTTTCACATTAGTTGTGCAGCTGTGGGGAAATCATTCAACTCCTCTAAGCTTCAGTTTCCTCATCTGCAAACTGGGGTGAGAACACTCCCAACTTCACCGGCTGTTGCAAGATAACTCATGGAATAAATTCTGGCATGCACTTGGCACACAACCTGAAGTGCAAGCACTGAATGCGTTGCAGTCACTGTTAGTAACACCATCATCATAACTGTCATCACCATGACCACCCCGCTGTCACCACAAACTGATGCTAAACTCACACGGCCTCGCAGAAGGAGCCCCTCCAAAACAGCACCACAACTTGAACTCCTTGGTTTAAGTCTGAGCCATCCTGCTTCACTCACAGATACCCGAGGTCCTGCAGAGGATCTCTGCCCAAATAAAACCCCACTGCAAAAAGCAACTCTCAAAATACCCTCCTCGTAAACTCACGCTGTATTAGCTATCCTCATAAATCACGTAAAAATGTGAGAAGCGTATTCCAGAGAATGGAGAACAAATAGAAATCAGGACAATCTTTGAGATGTCTGTGCTGGGTTTGTTCCCGAATATCACCAGCATCTGCTCCTGCCTTAGTAGGAACAGAGATTTCAGAAGCTAAATGGATGTCACCTGTGGCTGTCATTGTCATCTGCCCACAACAAGCAACTGAAAACACACTTTTGCAAAGCTCTTTCGCACTGGGTTCATCTTTGCCACCACTCGGAGCACAGCGACACCAGGTAAAAAGGGGGAAAATAGCGTAAAATATTCTGCTCAATTCTTCTTAATCATTGTGTTTTCAGTAATAGTTTATTTTAAATTCTTCATGTGGTCTAGGAGCTGACATAAAAGTAATGCTGGAATCCAGCCATGAGTGCTCGAGGAAATGGGCTGAGAATATTTTGTTTTGATTCCTCAGCCATGGCAATAGACAGAACATTCACAAAACCCTGGCTTTTTAAAATGTTCCGTGGCCAGCCAATATTTGCCAGAGTGATATTACCAGAGAGTCAGCTCTGGAAAAATAAAGTCATCAGAAACACAACCATTTTCATCTTCCCCAAAAAGCTGGCCAGAGTATCTGCTTATCTCTGCCATTGACGCTGATGCTGCCTCCACGATCCCCGCACTTTAAAGCACACAAATAGAAAGAAAACGCAGGGATTCCAGTGATCCTCACTGAACCCAACAGACTGTTACAAACTCACACCCCCTTCTTTCGCCTTCAAATCTGTTCTCCTACAAAAGCATGGGAGTCAATGAGTTCATTCTGTCCGCAATGAAAATAAGCAGAAAATCCAATTGTACTAGAACAAGAAGTAGAATGTGTTTGGGAGACAGAGTCAGAAGGGAGGGGGCGAGGCTGACCCGGGGATAATGAGGCTGACCCGAGCAGAATGTGACTAGCACGTCATTAAACATGAATGCTACCAAATATTCACTCTTAGGCTGTGAAGCACGTGGAAATAGGAATATGGCAGTTAGAAAATGCCCACGTCACATCTGAATCAAAAAGCAAATATTCGTGTTAGGAAGGGATTCCCCCACAATTTCACAAAACCTAATACAACATCTCAAGCAATTCAACTAAAACAAAGGCTTTGTGGAGTCTTCAAGACACCCAGAGAAACGTGAGTAGGCAGCAGACCTTTCTCCACCCGAAACCTATGACACATGAAAAAAATGGTTTGTACCAGAAAAGTGAGGGCACTAACCCCACTAACAGAATCCATTTAACCTCAGCAAATCCATACGTCTGGTTCTGTAACTGCTAGTAATTCTCTCTAAGTCACATATTCCTGGAGTCACAAACACAAGCCCTGGAGCCAAACGACCTGGCTCTGCCACTGACTAGCTGTGACCTCCATTTCGTCATCTGTAAAGGCAGACAGCAAAATGAGTTAAAGCATATAATGAGTTGCAGCAGGCTCCACCTTAATGCCATCTTAGTTGTTTTAATCACCTGTAGTTCTAGTATGTCCTTCTTGGAAAAGAAACTGGCTGAATATGTGATACCTTTCCAGAGGGACTCCAATGCTATCTTATGAAAGAGTTTGAAACTACATGCTTGCTTTGATTTTATTCACTCTTTACCAAATATTTACCAAGCTCTAACTATAAACACAGGTACCATGTTACAAGTTAGGATACACCAAGGAACAGCAACGGACACAATTAAGACAAATCCCGGCCCACAGTGTGGTTCCCATTGTCATTCTGGAGCGTGACCAATATTTAGCTAAATTTAGTTCAATCATGCTAAAGCCCTCGAAGGGAAACAGTCCACAACTCCCAAGTCCCTTTCCTGGGTCACAAAAGTCCTCAACATGATTTGTAGGTATCTCTTGCTACAAACACGTAATTATCATTAAAGAGAAATTCCTTGTGCACATGCTTCACAGCTAACTATTTTCCTTGTCATTAATCTCCAGGACTATGAGACATACTTCCTAAGACCCTGCTTTTCGTGGTTGTTTTGTTTTCAGAGACGAGGTCCTTCTCTGTCACCCAAGCTGGAGAATAGTGGTACAATCACAGCTCACTGCAACCTCATAATCATGGGCACAAGTGATCCTCCTGCTCCAGCCTCCCATAGTGCTAGAATTAGAGGTATGAGCCACCCAGCCCGGCCAGATCCTAATTTTAAGAGGCTTTATGTTGTTTTTAAATCACTGTTGTACGTGTTAACTGCACACATATTTACAAACACTTACCAAGAGCTGAGGAGCAAAGCTGGCCCTCAGTAAACTCTAGTAAGAAAAGTACTGTCCTTCTCCATTGCAGAATCTTACCATTTTAGAGAAGAGTTCCCAGACATGGGCCAGAGAGCATTAGCAACCAGTCCCATTCCACACCCTTAGGAGAGGCAGCACTTGAAATAAAATTTTTGTCTAATGCCAAATCCCATGTTCTTTTCTTGGGGATTTTACTCTTTGACCCTCCATGGCCCACCATGTGCTTCCCTGGAGAGCTTCATGGCTCAGTGCTCTGCTAATTCAGGTCTCTGTTTGAAAGAATCCTCAGCAGCAAAGTCTAACCTATCAGCCTCTGATTAGAAATGAAGTCCCTCCACACACCCTTCCCCCCACTTTATTTTGCTTTATAGTACCTAACCACTACCTATCAAAATGTAACTCCAGAAGGGTACATTATCTTTGCCTATTTTATTGACTGTTCTATCTCCAGCACTGGAAAAGTTCTTGGCACATAGTAGGTACCTAATAAATATCTGTTGATTAAATGGATACAGTGTTCTTTTTACCCATATATACACGTACCCATGACACTCTTGTTGAGGAAGCTTACACTGCTGAGAAAAAAGAAAACCCAATCCAATGACTGCCAGACAGGTGGGTATGCTTCAGCAGCAAGATCAGGGGAAGTAGACCAAATGGCACAAAGTAACAATGACACACCAGGACAACGGAGGGCACAGGGCAAATTTGTATTCAGCCCCAGACTCATGGAGACAACTGGGCGGGGAGGGCGTCGGCAACTAGGCAAAAACCCATCCAAAGGCAAAAGTTATCCATTCTTGTTGGCTTTCAGATTTCTCAAGGGAATTTGGAAATCCTGAACTCTATTGTATTGGAAAGTCAGGATTCCCCATGTTGATCAATTCAGAGTTATTTTCAACAGTACTAAGACTACAGTATATACATCTAACAGCAAGTCTCAGAACAGTAGATTTCCAGCCAGCAGCAACAACTGCCTTCCCTCTAATTCTCCCAGGAGCCACAGTAGTGCCCATACATACATACGCACATATACACATTGAATGATGACTTCTCATGGGCTTCACAGTCAGTAGGGAGCCTCCAAGGAGGTTCATAATATCCTGATCCGTCCTCCTAGAGCGAAATTAACAACTTTTCTGACTTAGCACTTCCGATCTTAATACAAGATCATGGAAAGTCAAGCAGTCTTAGGTAAAAACCAAATGTGTAGGCTGAATATGTTCTCTCATAGATTCTGCAAGGAAAGAAAGAAAGGGAGGGAGACAGGATGAAAGGGAAAAAAGAAAAAAGAAAACAGAGAATTGCAGGGCTCTGAATAGTACTAGAATCAAGTAGACTACTAAAATAGGTCAGAGAAAAAGCTGAAATCATTTTAAACTTGCCAGGCAAAATTAAAAATAAAATGATGTAGGGGAAAAGGAGGTGATTCTCCTATTTTTTTCTTTTTCAGTTTCTGGCGGGGCCGGGCTTGAACCCACCACCCCCAGTATATGGGGCTGGCACCCTACTCCTTGAGCCACAGGCACCACCTACACCTGTTTTTATTTATTTACGCCTTGTTTCTTCTCTAAAGGACCTAAGACAGCTTATGAAAAAGCTCACAACATCCCAAGATGAAACAATAACATAAAACTAATGTGAGTAGATGAAGGAAAGAGAATTCAAGAAAAAAAAAAAGAATGACCTCAGGAATAAGATTAGATTAGCACACAAATGCAAATAAATGTCTGCACATTTTCTAGTGGTGGGACACAAATTTCTTCCTAAGCCAGAAGGCTTAGGGTTAAACATCTATAAGGTCCAGGCAGGTAAAATTAAAAACTAAAACTAAAGAGTGCCTGTTCTATTTTAGGGAAAATGGCAATACTTCTTCACTGGAGCCCATGGTTGCCATCAAGACATGAGAGCCCAACGTGGCCAGATTTGATTTTTCAATAGATGCTGGTAATTCAAACACACTAGTGTGAAATATTCTCATTCCAAAGTTGGCAAATAGTTTTTCTTTTGGTTAAGAAAAAAAAGTGTGGGTCAAAGAAAACATATCTGTGGTCATAAAGAGGAAGAAAACATATCAATTACATGACTGACTAGACCCATAAAACAAAAACCCAAAGTTGTGTACAGTCATTTGTGGTATTGAATCCAGACAGGCACTTTTCCCAAGAGTCTTCATAAAGAGGACATTGTAGCATCAAGAAGATACGAATCCCATATAGTTAATACTTATAAGGCTCTGTCCTATAGCGGTCTTCAGTGGAGGCCGGGGAAAAACACCAAATATAATTTAGTAAAACTAATTTTGGAGGCTGATGGAGGAGACACAAATTCTCAGGTATATCACATCTCAGAATAGAGATTTCTACTGGTCTAGATCATTTCAGGCATAGATTTTCAGTAGACTTCCTTTAACTACTTTATAACCAATGACCCCTTCTGATAAACATAAAATTCACACACCTTCCTTAAACACTGACACCTTGGAAAATGATTTTTCAAATGACATACCCTTCCTCTCTCATTGCTTCAGTATCAGCGAAACGAATGAACCTCTGTCCTTCATGCTATAATCCATAAAGATTGGTTTTTCACAGCAGCATTTGATAAGTATTGAGAAGCACTATGTTCAAGGTTAGACTCTCTGGCAAGGACCTGAAGCAAGTATTCTAGAGGGTGTTAAGTTCAAGGCCATTTCCTTTACTGGGCAGTCCATCTGGCCATGGAACTAAAGTTGTGAATTCAAAGCACTTGGCATGCCTCCAGTCACCAGCCAGAGAATACACAGGTAGGACAGAATGTCTCCACAAGAAAAATAGCATTCTGCATCCTTCCAGGTGACAAACCAAAGGACAATCAAGCTCACACCACACAGCGATGCTCCATGGATCCCCTGAGGTGGTGATGGGGAGTCTGGGTTCCACCCAGGGCTTTTGACATCCCTGGACCTCGTGCAGCTTGACCTCATCTGTCTCATACACACTCACATCTGCCATGATGCTCGTTTTGAAAATGCAAACTTGCTATAACTTTGTGGAATCTTAAGGACAATTTGAGCATGACCCCAATAAATTTTGATTTGTCTATGCATGATTTTGCCCACAAGAAACACTAGATGATCACAGAAGATGGCACCCAGCTCCATCAAGCACACACTTCAAACATCTACCAGCTACTTCAGTGTACCCTGTATGTTATCCACCACACCCGTGTACACCTGGTGCTACAGCTTTTCGTCTGATTTAGATTAACTTCCTTCCATCACTTCATAATATTCTAACTACAAGCTGCAACTCTTAGGCCACCTCCATAAGCAAATAACAAGTCTGTCGTATTGATGTATTAATTACCCATTTAACAAGTGTAAAACTATCTACCATGTTTAACCTGCCCATCTTATCTTTTTAAAGATATTACCAATGAAGTTTTTGGGTACTGTGCTCCTAATCCCACTTTTCCTGTAAGCCCTGTGGTATCTACTACATGATTCTGTAATAGCCTGATAATATTTTAGAAATGGACTCTAGCAAAATTCTGCATAAAATATTATTTGCAAAATTGAATTTTACTAGAATGTAAGTTCCACTCAAAGCTAGTCTACTGCTCAACCTCAGGAGATACCACTCAAATTATATTTGATGCCTATCACATTTATGATGAATTTATTAACTCAAGATTCAACAAAGAGTTATATAAAACTTCTTATGTGTCACAAACATAACAGTGTACTTGTTCACTGGGGGAAATTAAAGGCAAACAAAAATGTATAAAAAATAAAAATCATTCACCATGTTCGCATGTAAACCTTTTGGTGATTTTCCTTCCAGTCTTTTTTCGTTGTGCATATACATTCTTAATATTTCTGCTGTGTGTACTATTTTACTTCACTTACTTATCCTTATCTTAACTTGGCTTTAAAATTGACCTGCCACTTCTAACTTAAATCTGCTTACTTTTCTGAGGCAAAAAGAAGTATTACCAAATTGACTCAATCATTTAACATTAATTAATTAACATGAACTTAAGATAGCACGTGCTGTCTGCTCAGCACTGTGCTCTGTGACATACAAATTAGAATAGTCAACAGAATATGCTTTACCACTAAGAGGATATCTGAAAGTTTCCAAATTTGCCATAGCTGCAACATTTCTTACCCTTAAGATTAATTACTATTTTCATCTGAGTTCTAAGATTTGTTAAAAATATAAATTATATAAATACCACATTTGGAAAAGAAAATGGACTCATATTATTCGTCTCCTGCAAACTACAGCTTTGAAAATTGCACCCTGCCCTTTTTATCTACCACCTTTTCAAGTATTGTATCACCAGAATTAACTACATAAAGCCAAGCTGTGTTTGAATTCTTTTAGCAGTAACTAAATGCATTAAAGCATCAGGAAGATTGCCTACAATTTGTCCTGTTATTCCCCTGGAGGAGTTATTTTAAGATTTGGTTTTTGTACATGTGAACATGGATTTAAGAGTTTTGTAAATTACAGGGAAGATTATATGTGTAAGCCCAGTCTTGAGTTTTTTCTCTCCTACAAAGGGTGAAACGCGTCTCTCATTCTATCTGCTTAATTAAATTTCCCAACTCGGCACCACACAACTAGGAATCAAGAGCACTGGAGAGTTTCATCTCCTGTCACCTTTGCACGAGCTGCTGAGAAACCCTGGGAAATTAGGGCAACAGGATAAAATCAAAAGAGGCAGCATGAACTGTATACATAATAATCTGCTCTGGAATCGTTGATAATTAAGAGTCCCTTCTTTAAAAAAAAAAAAATGCTGCTTGGCAAGTTGCAGGAAGGCTCAAGAAAGGCTGAGCAGGGAACCCTGGAAAAGGTCACAGGGTTCCATCTGCAGGTGCATTCAGATGTCCACCTCCACCACACTGCACGCTCCCGTCCTCGCTTTGAAATATACAACAATCTTATTATTCTAAGCATTTCCAGCTCAGTGAAGCCTTCCCTCAAGATCCCTTCCCTGTCCAAGTGTGGGACGGCGTGGGGCAGCTCACCATGTCGGAGCCACAGAAGCATTCCTGGAATGGCTGCGTTTGACAAGGGGCAAAGTGAACTCCACCGCACTTCAACCAAAGTTCACCTCTCAGCGAAAGACAGAGGGCCACCCTGGTGAGGGGGACCAGAGGTGAGGTCCCAGAGCACAGCCTGCCCCACCCTCGTATGGGAGAAGGCTCTTCACGGACTCGTATTTCATCTCACATTCCACTCCGTAATAGACCCTGGCTCCATCAGCATGGGAAAGTCCCTAAGTTACTGATCACTGGAATCAGGACACTTTTCGATCGCTACCCCAATTATTCAAGAACTATTTATGTCTCAGAAAGATAAACCACATTAACCTCCAACTTCACATAACCCTCCGGACAGGGCTTCAGACTGGGGGGAAAGGGGAGGCAGGTGCAAGTATTTCTCTGTGAGCTCCACATACTAAGGATGTTAGTGCTTTTATGCTTCAACATCCTACTGTGCATGTTTTCATTATTTAAAAAATCAACTGAAATTCCCTCATTCTGTTTTATGTATCAGTGTCTCTTGAAGTAGGACTGCATTTAGAGCAGAACAGTGCTCTTTTCTACTGAACATACATGAATGAAACCTTCAGGCAGGCTTCTTCGGAGCCTCACACAGACATCACTGCCACTAAAAAAAACTGTGGACCACAGACATGCCTCAGTCCCTCACAGTGACCCTCTTGAGCTGGAGAGAAGGGAGTAGCAACACGTCCAGCCCAGGCTGACCAGATAAGAGTGGGCTCTTCCATTGAGAGCCGTACTCAGGACCCAGTAACTAACTCATCAGAGTCTGCTAAAAGATGCAAGCAGATAAAGTCCTCCACTGTGCTAGATGCCAGCAGAAAAAAAGTAACCACAACATGAAAACTGCCTTTAGAAAGTGATTATGGCTAAACTTTAAAAAAAAAAAAAAAAAATCACATGATTTTGTTCCCTGTACTGTGGCTAATGAAAAGGGCATTTAACATCCAGTGGGAAAAGACATGTTTTTATCATTTCATGAGTGATTACTACAAAGCTCATTTGTAAGAGCAAGGCGAATCCTCACTTTTTTCCCTGACCTCAAGAACCAACATTCTCTGGAGTCAGAATCTAGGGACTTACTCTAAAATTGAACATTTTCCCAAGTCCCGTAAAAAGAAAAAAAAAATGAACTTCACATTGACTGATACATGACATTGTTTCAGTACAAAAAAAAAAAAAGAACAGGTTGAAAACATTATTACATGTCATAAAGCTTCGGCGACGTCCACTCAGCAAAATCTAAACCATGTTTAAAAAGGTCATAAATAAGCACCACAAAGTGTGCTACACTAATTTATTGGAAACCTCTTTAAAAGAAAGGGTCATGAGGCCACAGCTTGATCACATTCTCTCCACACTCCAGCCACAGAACTTATGTATAACCTTTGCAATTCCCCTTGCAAATCCTTTCAGCACTTGGGCCTTTGACTTTAAAAATTAGAGAGAGGTGAGGCAAAGCTATAAAAATCAGTAGCAGGAACACCAGAATATGCTGAAATACGATAAATGTCTTTCTCATAGAAGAAATGCAGGCACAATGGATTTACAGAATCCAGTGTAAAAGGCAACTAACTAGTCAGCCCTCCCTTACCACTATATTTTAAACCCAGAAAAGCAAAATCAGACTTACCCTGGAAAGCCATCCTATAGGCTGAGTCAGAGAAGTACCCTGTTAATAAGCAAGAAACCAGCTACCAACCAATCCTCCAAAAACTGACTGAGTCTAATACTCCCGTCCACCTACTAACCTCTGCTACTTCATATGTATCTGGCTTCTGTTAAAGAACTTCTGCAAATGCACAGTGGATGAGTAATCATTCAGACTTCATAAAACACGCCAAACCCTTCACTAATAACAGTAGTTTTATTTACTCATCACATTTTTGTGTGTCTTTATTCATTTATTTATTTTTTTTTTACAAAAATTAAAGTGCTTTTGCTGATGCAAATGTTCTGCCACTAGAGCGTACATACTTTATCCAAAAGGCAGGAGGTTGCCTGTTGTGTGTATAACTTTTTTAGGCCCTTGTCAGCAGTCAGTATGTTGAACCAATATGTAAAGGCACAGCCTGCTTGACTGTCTTTTAAATTTAATAGTGCCAGTATTTTGCTAAATACAATAAAATTTCCATTCAATTCTTCCATGAAAAAGGCAATTATTTTATCATAATGATTATTAGAAAGGCTGAAGAATATGAAGCATACATTCATTTCTCAAGGTTTCCCCATTGTATCCTTTCTCTTAAAGATAATCACTAGTGATAGTTTTGAAAGTATCTTCCAGAACGTCTATGTACATATTATGCAAGTTTATATACACATATACGGAGGCATATCCACTTCAACAAAATCCTTGGGAACTGATGAGTCTTAAACATCAGAATTTTTCTAGATTTTATAAAGATAACAGAAGTCACATACTATATGATATCTCTAGTGAGATCAGGGTAACAGCTTGTAATCAAATGCATTAATATTTCTGACAGGAAACATATGAATATTCAATTAAATTGGCTAATAAAGACTATAAATAGCCTCATGTCATTTGAGGTCTGGTACATTTGCCAAATGAGGTTATCAGAAAAAAAATCATTCAACATTCAGACACTTCTGAATTTTAGGATTATAGATAATAAGGGATTGCAAACCTATAATTTTCCTCCTAGTGATTTAGTATGTTTGGCGATTTTAACTATTTTTAAATGTTCATGATTGGACATTTTTAAAATATAGATGAATAGAATTAGAGTCATCTGTAAAAATCCATGACACAGAGAACTAGGTTTTTATTTACTTATTTATTGATGTCCCCTGTAAGTACAGGGTCAGTACTATGCTGGTACATTAAAAAAATGAAAGCAAACACAACTCTGGTTTTTAAACAAGATAGAAAGTAATACATGTTTTATAAAGTTAGGAGCTACTGTACTACCCAACTTCAAATGAGGTGCTACGCGGACACATACTACCTTTTAGGCTACCCAACACTTTTAAGACACTTCCTGTGTTTGAAGAACTCAGCTTCTCAAGGGTTTAGGGGAAGTTGGAGATGGATTCCACTTCAAAAACCAAAGGTTCACTTTCTCACACTCCCTTGCAGCTAGGATGAAGACATGTGCCTTCAGTTCTTTCAAGCTGACAATGTGAAACTATGCATGGCAAGGAAAGAAGCGGTTACATCTGGAAGGCCTTGAGGCCAGAGACTTGGCTGTGTGATCTAGTGGGCCACACTGCTGGTATCAAGGATATAAGCTGCAGTATCTGTGCCCAGCAATGGCTACATCAATATCCCCATTGGATCAGTCCATGGGCTGAGAGCATTGATTCTGGCTATTCAGTCCTTGGTCTGTTTTTCTTCCCTCCCAGGGATCCCGAGCACCTAAAAATCCTTTAATAAACTGTCATTCTGCTTAAACTAGGGAAAGTTCAGCTTTCTGTTGATACAACTACAAAATCTGAGGGCTATAGAAGGAAACTTCTTTTACCAAGGAGAGGCAGCATAATGTAATGAAAAGAATAGGAAGACAATTGAAAGCCAGAAAAATCAGCTTCAAAATTTGATTCTCATCCCCACCTGGCTCTGGGCTCATGGACAAGCTTATTGGATTATCCAAACAACTTACCTGTAAAATAATAATATTCAACTTACAATTGTTCATGAGAAAGAAATGAGCTCTTTCACGTATTCACTAATTCATTCAAATACTTATTGAGCTCCTAAGATGTGCTACACATTCTACCAAAATACTAGGGACTAAGGATGCCCAGATTTAGCAAATGAAAGTACCAGACATCTGGTTAAACTTGAGTTTCAGATAAACTATGAATATTTTTTCAGTGTAATTATTTCCGTATTTGCATATACTTACCCTAAAATATTATTTGTTCAGTAAAATTGCAGAATATAAAATTAACATACAAAAAGTAGCATTTCTATGCCCTAATAGTGAACTATCAGAAAAAGAAATCAAGAAAATAATTCCATTTACAATATCTACCAAAGAAAAAGATATCTAAGAATAATCTTAACCAAGACAGGGAAAGATCTCTACACTGAAATATAAAACAATGGTGAAAGAGAAGATTAAATATTGTTAAAATAGCTGTATGAAGTGAACCAATCTAAAGATTTAATGCGACTCCTCACAAAATAACAATAAAAATCTTCATATAAATAGAAAAACACAAATCCTAAAATTTACATGAAATCCACAAAACGCCTGAAAAAGTCAAAGCAATCCAGAGCAAAAAGAATAAAGCTGTAGGCATCACATTATCTGACTTGAAAACATACTACAAAGTTACAGTAATCAAAACAGCATGGGGGAGGTCAGGTGGAGGAAGGGTAATTGGTGGAACCACACTTACGGTGCATCTTACAAGGGTACAGGTGAAACTTACTAAATGCAGAATATAAATGTCTTAACACAAACACTAAGAAAATGCCATGAAGGCTATGTTAACCAGTTCGATGAAAATATTTCAGATTGTATATAAAACCAGCACATTGTACCCCATGATTGCATTAATATACATAGCTAGGATTTAAAAAAAAACAAAAAAATAGCATGGTACTGGCAAAAAAACAAACACATAGACCAGTGGAACAAAATAAGTAGCCCAGAAAACGATTCACATACTTACAGACAAATGGATTTTAACAAAGTGTCAAAAACACACATTGGGAAAAGGAGAATCTCTTTAATAAATGGTGCTGGGAAATTTTAATATCTACATGCAGAAGAATGAGACTAGACCCCTACATCTCACAATATAAAATCAACTTTAAATGGATTAAAGACTTAAATGTAAAGCTAAAAGCTATGAAACTACTAGAAGAAAACATAGGGGAAATGCTTTATGACATAGGGCTCAGCAAAGATATTTTAAACAAGGCCTCAAAAGTACAAATAACTAAAGCAAAAATAGACAGATTGCATTACATCAAACTAAAAAGCTTTTGTATAGCAAAGGACAATTAAAGGAATGAAGAGACAGCCTGCAGGTTAGGAGAAAATATTTATAATCTATACATCTACATGTTAACTACACATTAACAAGGTGTTAATGTTCGGAATATATAAGGAACTTAATAGCAAAACTCCAACTAACCCAATTTCTAAAATGGGCAAAAGGCCTTAATAGAATTATCTCAATAGAAGACATACAAATGGCCAACAGAAAAGAAAAAAATGTTCAATATCACTACTCATCAGGGAAATACAAATCCAATCACAATGATATATCATCTCACTTAATCAGAATGGTTGTTCTCAAAAAGACAAAAGAAAACAAGTATTAGCCGGGATGTAGGGAAAAAGGAACGCATATACACGGCTGGCTGGACTGTAAATCAGTGCAGTCATTGTGGAAAACAGCATGGAGGTTCCTCAAAAAAATTAAAAACAGAACTATCACAGAATCCAGGATTCCCACTATTGAGCACATATCCAAAGGACATGAAATCAGTATGACAGATACTTGCACTCTCGTCTTGACTGAAGCACTACTTACAGTAGGCAAATACGGAATCCATTTAAGTGTCTAACAACAGATGAACAGATAAAGAAAACGTGGTCCTATATACACAATGGAATATTATTCAGCCATAAAAAAGAATGACATACTGACATTTGGAACAACATGGATGAATCTGGGTCATTGGGTTAAGTGAAATAAGCTAGACACAGAAAGACAAATATATAGTGCCACTCATATATGGAATCTTTAAATAAAAAGTTGATGTCATAGAAATACAGAACAGGGGTTATCACAGTCACCAACGGATGGCCAAGGAGGGGAAAGGATTGGGAGAGATTGATCAAGGTACAAAGTTACAATTAGGAGGAATAAATTCTGGTGTTCTATTATATTGTAGGGTGGCTATAGTTAATAGTAAGGTTTTCTATATTTTAAAAAAGCTAGAAAAGAGGTTTCTGAATGTTCTCATCACAATGAAATGTTAACTGCCTGAGGTGATGAATACAGTAACTACGCTGATATGATCACTATACGATATATCCAATGTATCAAATCATCAAACCGTACCCCATAATATGTACAATTACAATGTGTTCATTACAAAATAAAAAAATAATAAAAGAAAAGTGTTATTTGTTTTGATCCACAAGTGGAGTTTCTCCAGGTAGCCTGGTTTCATCTGACAACTCTGCTGTATGCACAGTTGTGTACAAAGAGTCGTGGTTGTCACAGTCACAGACCTTCCATAAGAGAGGCTGGGTTGAGGCAGGTGGACAGGCAAAGCACAGGCAAATGGCTACACGCGTGGTAAACAGGAAAACAGCTCCATGCAGGATAAACAGACAAAAGCTTCCACACAGTGTAAATAGGGAAACACAGCTATGAAGGTGATCACTGGGCCATCGGATGAAAACAAAGAGGCAAGCATAACAAGGTAGAAAAGCAATGGCCTGTCCAGGAAGTTAACTCTGTAAATACGATCATAATAAAGGTAATAAAACATCTCATATATCCATAAAGCATCTGGCCCAAGGCCTCTCATGCAGCAGATGATCAGATGCTTCATTTTGTACCCTGAAAAAGAAGCCCCTTTTGCCTCACTATCCTGGCCCTGGCCCTTGAGATGGAACAAGAGAGTAAGCAGGGGAATAGCTAACCACCACTGGCTTCCTCCTTCCAAAGGTCTGGCAGCCACTATCTGTCTACAACCTCAGGAGAGAACATGAGCCAGAACTGCCCAGTCCAGCCCTCCAGAATGCTTGACCCAAAGACACCATGAGAGAGAATTAAATGATAGGTATTGCATTCACTCACTAAGTTCGAGCATGATTTGTTATGCAGCAAGAGTAACCAAGTGTTGGAAGAACAGGAAGCAGCCAGAACGCCTGGATGTCGTCAATGGAAGCATAAATTGGGCACCTGTTCTGGAGACTGGCCGGCTGCACCTAGGGAAGCTGAGTATGCACACACCCTGTGTGGCACCCCGGCTCCCATGGGCACCGTTCCACTTGGGGTTCTTGCCAATTCTCATGACATACCCTCCCTCCCTTTTCCACCAATTATATACACAGCCCCCAGATTAATTAAGTTCACCCTTCACCATATTACTCTGCTCTTCAAATAGCCCTCTGTGTATATACTTAATAAGTATTTGCTGATTGATTAACTATAAGATTCAAATCTGGAGAGTTTTACTCACCTGGTACTGAGGGGTAAAGGAAAGCAAAGAAATACTCAGGCATTCAGAAATTTACAAGGCAGCTCCTTAAAACGCCCTCCACAAAACAAAACTCTTGCCAGAAATCAAGACTGTTGTGAAATACATATGCAGACATATGTCTCAATGACCGAGACATGTTCTCTATTGCTATCTATTTACAAAGAAATTCACGAAAAAGATTTGAGTGCTATGAAGATGGTGACCATCAACATCACAGCACACAACAAGAATCGATTTTAAATCTGAAAGGACTTACTTTGATGGCAAAGAGAGAAAAAATTTATCTCCATCATTTACCTCCATCAAAGTAAGTGGCTCATGACTTACTTTGCATGGCAAAGAGAGAAAAAATTTATCTCCATCATGGAAAAAGAAGGAGAGGAGGAAGAGAAAGAAAAGAAAAAAAAAATGTCAACCCTTAATCTTCTCTAGATTTTTCTGCTCATGCCCTACTCTCTGGTGATTGTCTGGACCATATCATTAATGATGAGGACAGAGGAAAACAGTAATTGTTAACAGCTGCCACTTACTCGGTGCCTACCACGCGCCATGCATTATGCTGAGCCATAAGACACTTACATCTTCATTAGCATGACTGCAGCCAATATTTATGCTGGGCAGCTTGCTGACCACTTCACACTCATCACCTCATTTCACCCTCCTCACAATCTTGCAAGGCTGTATATGATTATTCTCATTTTACAGATGAGGAAGCTGAAGGGGGGGAAGAAGTCAACTAACCAGCCTAAGATCTCATCTATGAAAGTGTTGAGGGCATAGGGTCATGTAAGACTAAAAGACTAAAACACTAAGAGAAAATCAATAAGACAGAGATATAAATGCCTCAAGAGAATATTTGAAGCCCAGAAAGAAAACTAAAGAGACAAATTAAAAGTCAATTGATGGAAACATAAGACATGAGATTCATGAAATCACACCAATGGGATGATCAGTATGATTTTATTCCTCACAAAATAACACGAGGAATCTCAGCTAAACTGGCTGACTTTAAGATTCATGCTGTACAATCTGAAAATGAGCAGCAGGTCTCATGTACATTCACTCATTCATTGAACAAATATTTACCGAGCCCCATTATGTGCCAGACACTGTTCAAGATGCCGAGGATACAGCAGTGGGCAAAGAGACAAACATTCGCACTTTGATAGAGCATCGGGCTGGGGATGGGGGGAAATCTGTGTAATAAACATGGTCACTAAGCTGTAAAAAAAGTCAAGGCCACATGTGCTATGGGTAAAAATAAAGCAGAGCAAGAAGCATCCAAAAGGCCAAGATGGGGCAGGAGAGGAATGTAATTTTGAATATAGTACTCCGGGTAGACCCAGTGGGTGAACCTCCAAACACAAGCTTCAAGGAGGCGAGGAGATGAGCTCTGTGTACAGTGGGAGTTCATCATCCAGGCAGGGCACATCCAGGGGGCTCATGGGAGGGGTGACAGATCATCAGGGAGGCAGCTGGTCTAGCTACAGAAGGGAAGCTGGGACGGGGGTTGGAATAGGAGATACAATTAGATTGAATCACAGGGAGCAAACTGTCAAAGGCTTGAGGCCACTGCACACCAATGATTCTTCGCCTTTGGGCATCAGGGACCACTTGTAGAATCTGATGAAAGCAAGGGACCCTCAGGGCGGCCAAGCTTGGTGGCTCACACCTATAATCCTAACACTCTGGGAGGCTGAGGCAGGTGGATCACTTGAGCTCAGGAGTTTGAGAACAGTTTGAGCAAGAGCGAGACCCCATCTCTACTAAATCCCTGCTACTCGGGAGGCTGAGGCAAGAGGATCACTTGAGCCCAAGAGTGTGAGGTTGCTGTGAGCTATAACTCTATGCCACCTACCCGGGCAACAGAATAAGACTCTGAAAAAAAGGGGGGCACCCTCACCCCCAAAAAGTGCACATGCACAAAATGCTCCCCTAATTTCAGAGGCTTAACCCCTCCGTGACATTCCATCCTACACTCAAAGAATTAAAACATTGTCCTGCAGAATATGACTTAACCAAGGAAACACACCGTCTCTAACGCTCTCTTTTGAGACATCCTAAAGGGGAAACGGTGATTCAAGGCAGTGAATGCCAAGGTTCCTCCACTGCCTGAGGCTCCTCTTTTTCCACTGTCATCACCCAACTGGGTAGGACATCCTCAAGCATCAGTGGCCCTAGGAAAGTCACCTACGTTCATTGCCTGGGAGTCACTCTGCTAGCCCCAAATCACATCAATGGTGATCTTAATCTCCACTGGGTAGAAGAATGCACACCTAAGTAGTCCTAAGGGAAACTGGAGAACACTGGAAGCCACCCACACCGTGCACTTCATGTGTGCACATGTGTGTGCGTTTGTGTGTATAGATAGACTTATTTATAATCTGAATTCTTTTCATATTAGCTAAAAGGGAACAAAGATTGTTTGTTTTGTTATTGCTAAATTCTCAGTGCTTACAGCAGCACTGGGTACAAAGTAGCTGCTCATTAAATGATGGCTGAATGAATGGATAAATCTAAAGAATTCACTTCTTTACAAATCAGGTTAGGAAATAATTTCAAAATGTTACAATTAAGTGCAATGCCTGTGGCTCAAAGGAGTAGGGCGCTGGCCCCATATGCCGGAGGTGGCAGGTTCAAACCCAGCCCTGGCCAAAAACCACAAAAAAAAAAAAAGTTACAATTAAATAGAACAGTAATATTGGAAAGGTTAGGGAACATGGGGTGGGTGCAGTGGCTCATGCCTGTAATCCTAACACTTTGGAAGGCCGAGGCAGGAAGGTGGTTTGCTTAGGCTAATGGTTCGAAGCCACTCTAAGAAAGAGCAAGACCCTGTCTCTAAAATTAGAGACAAATTAGAAAAATTATTCAGGCCTAGTAGAGGGTGCCTGTAGTCCCAGCTACTCAGGAAGCTGAGGCAGGAGGATCACTTGCACCCAAAAGTTTGAGGTCATGGTGAGCTAAGTTGATGCCACTGCACTCTAGCTCAGGTGACAGAATGAAACCCTATCTCAAAAAAAAGCAGACCAGCACAGTGGCTCATGCCTGTAATCCTAACACTTTGGGAAGCCAAGCCAAGTGGATCACCTGAGCTCAGGAGTTTAAGATCAGCCTGAGCAAGAGAGAGACCCCGTCTCTAAAAATAGCCAGGCATTATGGTGGTTGCCTATAGTCCCAGCTACTTGGGAGACTGAGGCAAGAGGATCACTTAAGCCCAAGAGTTTGAGGTTGATGTGGGCTCTGACACCACAGCACTCTCTACCAAGGGCACAAAGTACTGAGACTCTGTCTCAAAAAACAAAAAAGAGACCAGCACAGTTTTAAAAAGCTCAGTATAACATGAGCCACAACCAGCATGGGTTTAAAAAGCTCAATATAGCATGAGCCACAGGACTCCATGTCATGAATCATGCTTATGGAGTAGTAGAAATCAGCCCCTATTTCTATAACCATGATGCAGCTTCCTCACCAATGCTTTCAACCATCCATACCAGTTTCTTTCTCTTTACAAACCATTACTGACCAATAACGTTTATAGACTATAATAAAAATGAATTCTTAACACACAAAATGAAAAACAAAACAGACACACAAATACGCAAGCCCAAATATGTATTATTAAATTCAACAGACCTAAAATTACTCTTTCTGATTGCTGCAAAAGTTTCTGCACACTGTCAATTTTTGCTCTTATATTGCAGACCAGTGACACCCAGTTCATAAACCAGTCCAATCTACATATCGCATTTTGAGCAGCGTAACCCTCTATCATATATACACACACAAGAGTTTCTGAGATTCAACTCAGATACCAATGTTTTTGCTCTCTAGCTGATAATGAGAAAAATAAAATTCTGCTTTCAATTAAATTTCTGTCACATTCTTACGTAAGCCATCAAGGAATAAAATTAGCACATTCATGATGCTCATAATATTAGACTCCAAGAACATGTTAATATACAATTATGCCTTACTTCAAATCATCTCAAGATTTAAACTCAGAAAGAAGGGTACAATTGTTCATTTTATAACAGGTTATACAGTTAGTAGAATAATTACAATCAGATTCATTTCATTTATCTAAATACCCTGGGGGTTTTATATTAATTATTTATAGCATATAATCTTCATATGTTTATCTTCTCTATTTATATATCTACAACTTTATAGAAACAAATAGTGCAGCCTAGTATAGTGAAGTTTTTTTAAAAGCTACTAAAATGACATATAGTTAGGGCACAGTAGCATAGTCTAGGTGAAATAAGATTACTTGAAAATTATCCAACACAACGTACAGAAAACTTGATTAGAAATACCTTTAAACAAAACTGACATATTACTTCTCTAAGATGAAAACAGGTTGCCCTTTTTATTATTATTAAAATAGCTCCAGATTAATGAGGGATGCTATCTAATCTTCTTAAATTATTCCTCATCTTAAAATACAACCTTTGAAACTACATACACATAATCCTGAAATCTCTAGTCAAAGCTCCTTAAGTCAGGGTGAGTTAATGATTTTCATCACAGTCCATCCAAACATGCATTCCATAGAAAAGAATGATTAAAGCTCAACATGATGTCAACACCAACTTGTTACTTATTAGCACACCTACACCAGTAATTGCCTGCTATGGCCAAATGTATAGAAAGGTGAATATAAACCTCATCATACCTATAACACGAATTTTCTAGTGACAGAACTCGAGACTATCACCATAAAGCCTCACACAACTTCCATCACATCATCCAGCAGAAGGGATAACGGAATAGAACTGTTGATTCCTCATTTCCTACAGGCTGCTGAGGTCACTGATGCCTGGAGACACTTTTGTCAGAAACAGGAAGTCATCCTGGGTACCTGGGTACCTGGCTTACAGCCTTGCTCTTCTGTGCACTTTGTATATTGCCTTTTTGCTGATTCAACAGTACACTGATGTGAAGGTCAAAAAAAAAAAAAAGTGAAAAAGAGAATGAAGAGGTTGAATGAAACTGACAGGGAAAACAATTTGGGAATTATATCCCAAAGGTCACATCCACTGATTCAGTGGAAGTATTTAAAACATGACTGTGGCGGCCTCCATGCCAAGTCCCTGCCTACTGACTGCCACGCCCCCCGCCCAGAAGGTTTATTTTTCCCTCTCCATTGATGCCGGGTTTGACATGCCTTATGTATGCAACAGCGTTTGAATCTTCACATAAACAGGAATACAAGGGACATGTGCCACTTTCCAGCAGAAGTTCTAAGAGTCACTCTGTGCTTCCCCTATTTCCTTTGTCCTTCTATTTAAGACAAATAAGTCCCAAATAGCCTTAGTTACAGAAGGAAGAAGACAAAGAGCAGAGCCACTGTCAATCTGTGGTTTTCATAAAGCAATAGAATTTCGGGTTCTTTTGTTAATGCAGCAAAATTAGCTTCAGCTGACTGATACCAGGGCTTTTTCTCAGTGTGTATCCACATCTCCCAGAGAAAAGCCTGTACCACGCTGCTTGTTGGTAAAGCTGAATTGTCTTTTAAGTTCTTATGACAATAGTGGTACTAGAGAAAAGCTAAGAGAACAGCAAAAACTGACAGGAAACCTCTGGAATGAATTGTATCTGGTAAAAACATTCCTATTCAATTCTTGCCCCCTACACCTGGAATGTAGCAGGCAGAGAGGAAGGGAGAGAGTTCAAGAAGATTCAAACACTGTTGCATACATAAGGCAGATGCAAGCTCGGAGAAAAGGAAAAACCACTGGGTAGGAGCAACAGGATACAAAATAGTGAACAATGCAGGTACTTTGCTACAATTTATAATATTTTAAAAAGTAATACCAACTTCCATTCTTTGAGTACTTCTTATGTGCCAAGCACTGTTATAGAGGTGTCCAACCTTTTTTCTTTTCTGCTGCACATTAGAAGAATAAGAGTTGTCTTAGGCCACAAGTTAAATATGCAAACACCAATAACAGCTGATGAGCCACAAAAAAAAAAAAAAAAAAAAATGGTCAATGAATCATTTTTGCAATATTTAACACCAAAAATAACCAAGATAAGCAAAACAGTCCACAAATAATCTGTATGAAGCCCGCAGGCCACAGGTTGGACACCCTGGATGTAGAGCATTTATCACTTCATTCCTTCTTTTTTTGAGACAGAATGTTACTTTGTCGCCCCTGGTAGCGTGCCGTGGCCTCATAGCTCACAGCAACCTCAAACTCTTGGACTCAAGCAATTCTTTTGCGTCAGTCTCCCAAGTAGCTAGGATGGGACTATAGGAGAATGCCACAATCCCTGGCTATCTGTAGAGCTGGAGATCTTGCTCTAGCTCAGGCTGGTCTTGAACTCATGAGCTCAGGTGATCTGCCCACCTTGGCCTTCTAAAGTGCTGGGATTCTAGGCATGAGCCACTGCACCTGACATCATTCCATTCCATTTTTTTCTAAAACCCTGCAAGACTGGTATCAGTAGGTCCATTACAAATGAGAAGGAACCAGGCTCAAGGACATAAAGAACTAGACTATGATGACACGGTAAAGACGTTGTCTAATTCTGAGCTTATGCTTTTAACCTCACATTTAGCTGTCATCAATGATAATGACCAAAGTTTAAAAAATCAGTATGACATTCACAGACTCATTATTAGTAATGCCTCAAACTAGAAAAGTCCCCAAATGCCCAGCAACAGTAGATGCATAAATAAATCCTAGTAGCATCACATAATGAAATACTATACAGTAACAAAAATGAATGAACTGTCTCCATAGCAATGTAGGCGAATCTCTCAAATGTAATCATGATCAAAAGACACCAGGTCCAAGCGAGTACCTACTCTGACTGAATGGCTGATTCTATTTCTATAAAGTACAAAACAGGCGAAAGGAATCTATGCTGCTAGGAGTCAAGGTGGTGGTTACCTTTGGGAGGCGTAGCAAATAAAAGGCAGGGGGAAGAAAGCACTTAGCGTGCAAGTAGTGTTCCCTTAATTGGGCTGAGGTCTGGCTGGTAGGATTACAGTTTGTGAAAAATTCATCATGCTGTACACTTGTGTGCATTTTCTCTACATAAACTACATGTTGATGAAATATTTTTTAAACAAAAAAGAGATGCAGCTGTGCAAAGCATTGTCCAATCTATCCTTTTAATGTATTTAGACTCAAATACTCTTTAATAAAGCAGATACTATATTTTTCCAGGCTTTGTAAAACTTAAGTATGAACATAAGAAAATTAATCATTAGAGAGTAAAAAGTAAACAGATTGGAATTAGGAAGAAACAGCCAGCTAGGAATCACAAGATCTATTTTGCTGTGTTCTTCTGTTCTCTAGGCAGATCCTCTGGAGAGCAAGGCCCTCGACCTCACCTGTGGTCAATTTCTCAACCTCACACATGAAGGGATCAGGCCACGGCACCTTATTCTGGTCTTGTCTTTTTTTCTGAGTCTTACACTTGCCTGTATCATGTTGCTACCAGATTCACACACAAAAAAAGGGAACAGAAGAACAACTGCTGGCAGCCCTATCACAAGATACAAGGGTAGAAGGAAACAACGCTTGACATGCACATTTAATCAACTTATGATTATCAACGTAGATATTACGGCTCTGAATTACACTCATTAACTGAGGCCCCCCAGCAGCCTTGTTGACAGATCATGAAGCTCACACACAAACTGGAATGGTCGATTTTTCAGGCAAAATCTTTAGCAGATTTTTTTTACTCTGCTACTATCTTCCTCATCTACTACAGATATTTGCAAACTTCCAGTTTTCCTAAAATTCATTTATTCGATCAAAAGGATGCAGGGAAATAAATATATAAGAGCATTCTTACTTCATGCTCCTTTGCACAAATCCATTAGACTCTCTTTTACCCACTTCTTTCTTGCAATGCAAGCACAGAGCTTAAATCTAGAGTTGGGACCCTGTATTAATCAGGGTCCAATCAGGAGACAAAGCACACAGTAGTCTGAAAAGAGAAAACTTACAATAGGAAAGTATTAACTGTAACAGAACTTAGCGAGTAAGACATTAAGAGAAACTTAAAGAACCTTGAAGAATATAGAAATTACAGATATAAGGAACAGCCACTACCCCTAGGAGGGAGACACACCCAAGAGAGAGCCTTCCTTCCAAGGGCTGAGTTCTGGATCCTATGGGCTCCCCACAGGCGGGGAAGCCACCTGTATAGCTTACTGGAATCCGCCCCTCACAGTGTCAGGGAAAGCTGTTCGGAGGGAGGCGTCCCACCACGGGTACCCTGCCACAACATGGCAAGGAGGGCTGTCAAGGGAAGCTGCTGGCTACTGGGTACAGCTCTGGCCACCACAGATGCAGCCACTGGGGGACCTGGTGCTAGGAAGCCACAAGCATGGCAGGAAACAGACACTGGAGAGGTCTCCCAAGACTCAGCAGCCAAGCCCTGGAGAAGAATGCTGCAAAAGCCAGGTGACCATGCACACCTGACTGAAGCAGGAGAATGCCTTTCTTCTGTTGCATCCTTCTAGCACCCTCTCCTGACAAACTGTAGCATGATGCCATTTTAAAAGTCCAGATCCATTTTCACAGAGCCGGCAATAAAGGGTGAATTTGGACTTGAGAGGAAATAAGGTGGTAACTATCACAGAACCTACAGCAAAAAAACAAAATAAGTTCTAAGATTCCAACACCTTACATGCATGGCACAGATATTATCATGTTCTTGTGAGTACTATCCTGGTTACAGACAACAAAGCGTATTTAGAGGAAAGAAAATCTCTTGTCTGGTAGCAGCGAGAATAATAGAACTAAGTGCCCATTGACCCATGAATGGATTAATAAATTGTGATATATGTACACCATGGAATACTATGCAGCCTTAAAAAAAGATGGAGACTTTACTTCTTCTATGTTTACATGGAGGGACCTGGAACATATTCTCCTGAGTAAAGTATCTCAAGAATGGAGGAAAAAGTATTCAATGTACTCGGTACTTCTATGAAACCTAATTATATTTATTCACACTTTCTTATGAAAGACAGAACACAACTACAGCCCAGGATGAAGGAGAGAAATGGAGTGGGAGGGGAGAAGGGAGGTTTGATAGAAGGAGGGTAAACAGCGGGACCACACCTATGGAGCATATTGCAAGGGTACAAGTCAAATCTATCAAGTGTAGAACATAAATGTCTTAACACAATAATCAAGTAAATGAGGTGAAAGCTATGTTGATTGGTTTGATGTAACCACATCAGATTGTATAAAAAAAATCAACACATTGTACCCCACCTATGCATAAATGTATTCATGATCTATGTGTACATGACTTAAAAAAAAAAAGAATAATAGAACTACTTCTGAGTCAAGTGCAGGGCTCTTGTTTCTTGGAGTACATCAAATTTTCTCCTTTCCACTGTATTCTGAGCTCATACCAAACCACTCTGTAGATGGTCCCATTCTGGCACATAAACTGATAATACCAGTCTTCTGACAAATGCTGACGGACTTTGAATATCAAATCTCTCACTGAACCACAAATAATGTTGCTCACATTTTGACCTTTGCTCGGCCATTAACATGAATGTGGTAACTGTTTGGTAATAGTATAACTTCAGGCCTGTACATACTTGGATGTGTCAGTCGTGGCCTTTTGTCAAAGCTATGGTCATTCTGCTAACCACAATACAGGCCAGAGGGCATATTTGGAACCACAAAAGAAATCACAGTCAACGACTCAGGATGCTCAGGAGAGCTGGATGAATGGTGTAGCGGTGTCACAAAGTATTCTGACAGGAAAGATCCAAAATAAAGGAAAACAGCAAACATATGTGTCTATAACAGAGTTTGGTGCAAATCACAAAATGCTGGATTTTTAGAGAATTTCAGATCAGGGAAAAGACTCTGATTGTAAAAAAAATAAAACAACCCCATAATCCTTACTTACATAAGAAAGAAAAGAAGCATAAAAGACTGTTATGCATTAAATATTTATGTCCTCCCAAAATTCAGTGTTAAAGCCCTAATCCCAAAGTGATGGTATTTGTAGGCGAGGAGCACTGGGGAGGTAAATGGGTTCAGATGAGGTCATGATGGGGGCTCTCGAGGTGGGATTGAAGCCCTTATTCCTTGAGACACCATAGAGCTTCTTCTAGCTCTCTGACACGGCAAGAACACAGCCAGATACAAGCCAGGGAGAGGGCCCCTTATCAAATCTGCTGGCCCCTTGATCTTGAACTTCCCAGCCTTCCAAACCATGAGAAATAAATGTGCCGTGTAAGCTGCCCAGTGTGGTGCTTTGTTACCTGAGCTATGACAAAGACTAAGGTTCAAATCTCAACTAAAGAACAACTCTTAAGTATAAAGACACAGAAAGGCTAATGGAAAAACAGATAAAACAAATACACCTTGAAAACACCAACCTAAAGGACTGCACTACATAATGCATTTCTGTTGGGACAAAAGAGACTTCGGGAAAGAAATAAAAAATGAGGAAATGATTGAGGAAAGCAAGCAAGTGTTTTGGTTTGTATCTGGGTGAGTGAATTCAAAATCTGGGAAGTAACGTAGTCACCATTCCAGAGCACAGCCCAAGGAGAGACGAACAGAGAGTGACACACAGAATTCCCTGTAGTCTCCGTCTCACACTCAGCTGCTTCGTCTTCCTTGTACTTCATTCTTCAGCTTCTTGATTCTGTCTGGTTTGGTTAGGTTTGGGGTTTTTCCTCCCTGTAATGGTAAGCTCGGGGAAGGGAGAGACGTGCCACTTTTTAAACTTCCATTTTCCCAGTACCTACGACAGTGGTATATATTAAAATACCAAGCGTTGCACAGCAAGTATATGCTAAACCTGCAGTCAGCAAGCCTTTTACTTTAAAAGGCCGGATAGTAAATATTTTAGGGGTGGTGGGCCATGAATGGTAACAACCTCATATTCTTTATTTCCTTGTTCAACTTTAAATGTTTAGAAAACAGTATTTTTATAGTAACTAAGTTCTTTCCCAGATTTGGAATTCACCCATATATAAACACAAAACATTTAGCTTTTTGCTCGGTGCCTGTGGCTCAACGGGCTAAGGCGCCAGCCACGTACATCTGAGCTGGCGGGTTCGAATCCAGCCCAGGCCCGCCAAACAACAATGACAGCTGCAACCAAAAAATGGCTGGGTGTTGTGGCGGGCACCTGTAGTCCCAGCTACTTGGGCAGCGAAGGCAAGAGCCTCGCTTGAGCCCAGGAATTGGAGGTTGCTGTGAGCTGTGATGCCACAGCACTCTATCCAGGGTGACAGCTTGAGGCTCTGTCTCAAAAAAAAAAACATTTAGTCTTAAGGCCATCTATGAATACATACAGGGCAGACATGGGTATAGTTTGCTGGTCCCTATTATAAAATATCACATATAAACTCAGAACATGACAGCAAAATATTTTTGAGTGAGACACTATCTAGAAAATCCAGCTTGTACTTTTGCTTTCATAGATAGATGTTTTTCCTCTGATTCCAAATGGAGAATTTGGTATGTTAATATTAGTCTTGATGGCTATCCATTTATGTTTTTTTTTTTTCTCAGTCTAGGTCTAATTTGATTCTACTGAAGGAAAAAAATAAATTGGGGGACCTGGAACAATAAAATGCAAAGTGAGCAAGTTGCCTGGCTGCAATAGAGAAGGGTCTTGAATCGAAGTGCATGGTTCCTGCCATCTCTCATTGTTTCCCACTCATCCTACCAATTAGATTTTAAGTTTCAGCAACCTCATTAGTTTTTCAGGCTTTATGACTCAAGCTTAGGGGGTGGGGTGGGGGAGGGCAGCGACCCACAGAACAAAGACTTCAATGTCTCTAGAAGCTGAGAAAATTCCAGCATTGTCAGGGCAGATACTATTTATAACCCATTTAGTGTGTACGCTCCCAAATGCATTTTCTACGCAGAGCATCCGACCTACACTTCTGAATTCCTGGCTTTAGCAATGGTAGGGAAGGGAAGCAGCTAAAAGTCTGACGATTGCAGGGAAAAAGAAATGAACTCCTTGCAATTATTTTTACTTTATAACATCCAGCATCATGTGACAAACAGAACTAACGGGTTCCTGCTTTTGACTCACCTTTGACAATAAAGGGCCTCACTGCTATGAGTTTTGAGCTCAAATTATAGGAAAATGTGGGTTGGAAAATATCCTACAACTAGGCTGATGGAAAAAAAGTTATGGAAAACCTCATTTAACTTTTTTCCAGAACAAACACACGTGCACGCTGTGAGAGGATCTTAGGTGTGCCATGAAAATTTTTAAAGATTAATTAAATTATTTTTTAAAGAAGTTCAAAGCACAGTAAGTATATTCTATTTTTTACTATTTTTTTTTTTGATCAACATAAGGTAAGCGTGCCACAGAAGTTTAACTATAGGTTTAAGTGTGCTGTGAGATCAAAAAAAAAAAGGTTGAAAACACCGTACTATAAGAACAGCAGTTCCCAACCCAGGGGTCCCGACCTCTTTGGGTGTTGAACGACCCTTTCCCAAGGGTCACCTAAGACCATCCTGCATATCAGAAATTTACATTACTGTTCATAACAGTAGCAAAATTACAGTTGTGAAGTAGCAATGAAAATAAATTTCTGGTTGGGGGTCACCACAACATGAGGAACTGTATTAAAGGGTCGCAGCATTAGGAGTGTTGAGGACCACTGTCCTAGGAAGGTATCTTGACATGATGCTGCCCAAAGTGAGGGGCATGGGGCAGGCGAGCGTCACAGCAAAACTCCTACAATGATTGATTACAAAGGACTCTGCAAGCCTTGCACATTACCTCCATTCCATGCATGGATCCCAACCAAATTAATTTTCTCCTGTGCCAATTCTATCACATCCCCTGGGTTTACAAAGAAGTTGTACCAGGCCATCAGAACCCAAAAGGGACTCAACATTTTTATCCTGGCAGAAACTTAAAATAGAGTTTAAAAATAAAACAATGAGAATGAATTTAAGCTCTGCAATGTTCTTAGTTTCTAGAAATTTCTTTCATAATGGGAAAAAAAATCCTACTCTTATTTCCATTGCTACATTTAAACTGTAAGCTACTGAGAAAGAAGTTTAGAAATTCCAGGGTTTTGATTCTATATCTGAGATGATGTATTTCAGAATAAATAGTCACATCGAAGTGTAATTTCGACAAAGACCCAAGTGCATTCCTGGGAATGATTCTCCCTAAAGCAACACTGTCCAGTAAAAACAAACAATGAACCGTATATATATAATGAATATATAAAATAAATATATATGTAAATGAACCATAGACAGAGATAAATTTCTCATAGGTATATTAAAAAGAAAAACAAAATGATGCAGGTAAAATAAAATCTTATTTTGTGCCCCAAACACCACTCTACATTACTCCATATTAAAAATTATTAGCAAGATATTGTACTTCTTTTTTAATACTAAATCCAGAAAACCTGGTGTGCATTTTACACATACCACACATCTCGGTCTGGGGCACAGCCCAACGTGGCCAGTGCTACCATACAGCACTACACGACTCTAGAGACTTCTTTTAAGTTTCTTTGTGTTCGCCCTTGCTGCTAGCAGGAGAAGATATTCTGGGAAGTGTTTCAGCTTCTTGGACAAGTTCACACTTGGGCTCGGGGCCATCTGTTATGGAACAACGTCTGGCCGAAAGATGCCACCAGCTTTTAGCACAAGACGTGCAACCACAGCAAGAAGATTCTCCTGGCTTAAGCAGTTCCAAATTCTGAACTCCTGAACCTCAATTTTCCAAGGTGCTGCATCTGGACATTTAGCGGGGCTTAATTTAGTGCCACTTTTGAGATCCTGTCTTTGGAAAGAGAGTGGGAAAAGCAAAGCTGAACCTTTTTTAGGATGAGCCTTTGAGGAAGAAGGTTACAGGAAAAACAAGCTAATACTGAAGCGTCACTGTACTCTTTATTTAGGTGGCATTTTGAAAAAACAAATCATGACTTTAAAAAGGCCCTTTTGTGTGAAACTTTATTTTTAAGCCTACTAAAATTCGATATCTGTAGTTGCTTTTCATAAATCATTATATTATTCATATACATATGCACACTTTTCTTATTAAAGATAAATCTTATTGAAATTTTAACATATTAGCTGGATAGGATTGAGGAAGAGAGAGGCATACAGTTATTGCTTTTCATTTCAAACTCTTTAGCCCTCTGTGATGTTTTGCCCATACACATGTACTACTTGTAACAAAAAATTTTAATTAATTAAAAGAAGAAAATTAGCCTATTAATGCGCATGAAATCTCACCTTATTTCCCTTGTGAGTGAACATTTCTTTGGTTTAAAAATATACCTTTGACTCCAAATCCTCTAAATATTTTTATGAAAATATTCATAAAAGTTTTATTTAAATCCAGTATTTTCCATTAAAATTTTTATTTTTCTTTAATTTTTTTTTTGTTTGTTTTTGAGAAAGAGTCTCACTGTATCATCACCCTGGGTATAGTATCCTGGCGTCATAGCTCACAGCAACCTCTAACTCCTGGGTTTAAGCTATCCTCTTGCCTCAGCCTCCTAAGTAGCTGAGACTCCAGGTGCCCGCCCCTATGCCTGTGCCTAGCTAGCTTTCCTACTTCTTCTTTTTTTTTTTTTTTATTAGTAGAGATGGAGTCCCCTCTTCCTCAGGCTGGTCTAGAACTCCTGAGCTCAAGCAATCTACACACTTTAGCCTCTTAGAGTGCTAAGATTACAGGCGTGAGCCACTGCACCCAGCCTCCATTAAAATTTGAAAATATCTAGCAACTATATTAAGTCAAAAGCCCAAACTGTACTTCATCCATGTATTTATCCAAAAAATATTTATTCAGTGCCTATGTTGTAAGGGCTACACAGGCCACTAGGGAAATGGAAATAAACATGGTTTCTCCATAACAGAGCTTAAAACGTAGACTGGGAAGATGGGAAGGGGGAAATAGTAAGGATATGAGCATTAATATTGGGGACTTACAGAAAGCATTTTGTAATGGAATCCATATGGCTCCACTGGGATGCTGAAACTAGGATTTGAGGGATGTAAAAGGGTCACTAGAATAACTGCAGCAAGAAAGGGGCAGTTACAGGTGCAGACGAAATCAACACCTAAAATGAAAGCGAGGGAACGAGCAGGATGCCTAGCAGGAAACAGGACGAACAAGAAGAAAAGTCAAATAAATCCAATAAGGCTGGATGACAAAAAGACAGAGGAGAGGACGGTGGGAGGAGCAAGCAGGAGGAAAGGGGAGGGCGTCCTGCTTCCCTGGAGTTGTGCGGACTTTGAGAAGTTATCTCAGGGTTTTGACCTGCTCAAAGCAGAGCAGATCAGAGAGAGAGCATCGGAAAAAGTCCCTGCATCCCGAGTTCCAAACTTCTACTTAGGTGGACTTCCAGACAAGTTTTATCCTCACAACAACTACTGCAAATATACGGACAGACGGAGATGTATTTTTGACCCATAAGCAAAACTTGATATTGTGAAGTTGTCCCAGAGTAAGATACAACATAGGATAATAGAGCCACTATCTCTGAAAATAACCCTGAAAGCCTTGATAGTGACATAATATGAGCCAAGCCCCTAAAGCCAAAAGTTCTAATTCCATCTCCAACTTGCACATTATTATTACTCTTGTTTTTAGGATGTATATTAAACATGTACAAAAATAGAGATGAATACAACAAATACTCATCTCTGCATGCACCATTCAGACTTTAAAATGCTATTTGGAATATCTAATTCAATTCTTTTCAGAAATAAAATATCACAGATTCAATTTAAGACTATTCTCCCTTCCATCTCTGGCCTCAGCAAAGAACTGCTTTCCCGAAGTGCATGTTTTCTTCCCAAACCAAGTTTTTCACACACACACACACACACACACACACACACACACACACACATTCATCAAGAGTGTCTACGTATTAGGCTGGGCAGGGTGGCTCATGCCTGTAATCCTAGCACTCTGGGAGGCCAAGGCAAGTGGATCGCTTGAGTTTGTGAGTTCAAGACCAGCCTGAGCAAGAGCAAGAGCCTATCTCTACTAACAAAATATAAAAATTAGCCCAGCCCTGTGGAGAGTGCCTATAGCCCCAGATACTCAGGAGGATAAGCCAGGAGGGTCACATGAGCCCAGGAATTGAGTTGCAGTGAGCTATGATGCCATGATACTCTACATGCAGCAACAGAGTGAAACTCTGTCTCAAAAAAAAAAACAAAGAGTACCTACAAACTTTAGAACTTATGTCAGTGGGACCTATGGTATATATCATACTGTAACTTGCATGTTTAATTCAGTATTTTAAAATGTAATGTACATTAGGGGTAAACTAGGTTTTGAAATTATGAAACATTTCAGGTATATCAAAATACCACATAGAATGAAGAAAATATAATAAATACACCCATGTATGCACCACATAGTAAAGCATTAAGAATATAATCAGGTTCGTTTTTAAAGGTGTTTTGAATACAGTCTTTAGGAGCTTTGTATTCCTAAAGGTCATATGAATAGTTTTAGAACAAGCATCAGCTCTTCCGGCTACCAGGCCCACAAGTCGTCAATGACTTTTTCTCTAACTTCTCTGACAGTTCTGCAAGCGCTGAAGAGAGAAAATGTCTACACTCTCCTTGATCCTATCACACTGCTGACAATTAACTGCCACAAAATCTGCAGCACCTTGACTCTTCTAACACGAGAAAAGCACTTTTTTCTGCATAACATTCTCACTTGTCCTGAAAATAAGACAGCCAAATACGACCACCACTACCATCACCATCATCGTCACCAGCTGAGCTTTACATCTGTCAGGACCCACAGTGAGCACTTTACTTGCACTATCAGAAATCATTCATATAAAACCCTATGAATTAGATATTGTTATGCCAATTTTACAGACAAGGCAGCTAAGTCAAAGAGATGGTAACTAACTGCCAATGTTCAAAAGATGCCAAATGTTGGAGACCAAACTTGAACCCCAGCTGGCTGATTCTCCAACTTTTAACTATTCCATGAAAATTATGTTACAATAAATTTCATTCCTGCCATGCAGAAGTAACTGGTACCAGATTATTTCTCCCACTATAGTTAACCAGACAACAAGACCAAAATAAATAAAATAGCAGTTTGGGTTATTAAACACCACCAGGCATTTCATGACTGTGATTATCAAAGGCACAGAAACAAACAAGGTAAGTGGCTTGATCATTTAAGTTTTCTGCCTGGAAATACCTTCCAGATAATGAGGCAGAGAGAGTAAGTCTCTGAACAAAGCACAGAAGTTTCAATGAGTTGAAAAGAAAAAAATTAGAATTTGGGGAGAAGGAGGCGGTTTGAGTATGTTGGCCAGAGTACAAGAAGGAAGGGGCTATGCAAAAAGATCCAGAAATCTTCACAGGGGTCTCCTTGAGTCTTTGGCTGAAGAGCAGTACACATTTGCAGAGGGTAAAACTTCATGACCATGGAAATGAAAACTCCCAGAGAAAGAAGGACTACCAGGAAAAGAACATCTTTTAGAGAAGCTATAAGCTCAACAACTTTCAGGGCTGACAAAGGGCTGGGAAACATGCCAGTTTTGACCCACAACAGCACAGAGACTTACCTTAAGTATCTAGAGCATTGAATAGAGACCAAAGAAAGGCCACATCTTGGGAATGGGGCTAAATCAAAACTACAATTAAGACTACTTGTGCCCCCATGATTGCACTAACGTACACAATTATGATTTAATAAAAATTAAAAAAAAGAGAGACTACTAGATGATCAGTACCTTTTTTTATCTCACAGCACACTTGAATGTATATTTAAACTTCCACGGCACACTTAAATGATGTTGATTAAAAAAAGAAAAAAAAAGAGTGAAAAAAGAATATACTTACCGTGCTTTGAACTTCTTTCAAAAGTAATTAGGCCAGGTGTGGTGGCTCACGCCTGTAATCACAGCACTCTGGAAGGCTGAGGAGGGTGGATTGCTTTGTGCTCAGGAGTTCCAGAGCAAGAGCAAGACCCCATCTCTACTAAAAACAGAAAAACTAGCTGGGTGTTATGGCAGGCCCCTGTAGTCACAGCTACTCGGGAGGCTGAGGCAGGAGAATTGCTCGAGCCCAAGCGTTTGAGGTTTCTGTGAGCTATGATGACACCACAGGGCGACAGAGAATCTGTCTCCAGAAAAAGAAAAAAAAAAAGAAAGAAGAAAAGAAAAAGAAAATAATTTAATTAATGATCTTTACAAATGTTTGCAGCGTACCGGCGATCCTCTTACAGCAAACCAGATGAAAAATCATTGCTCTAGATCCAGAAAGTTTAAAAACAAACTACCAAAGAATCAAGCTGATCCCCAAATAATTGAACTGCCTACAAGGACAAAATTCAACACTCTTTTAAGGAAAACAGCAAAGTCCAGGGACATCCAACGTAATATTCACAATGACTAGCAGCCAAAAACTACTATTGATCTTTGAACAAGACACAGGTCCTCCTCCAGTCCCACATAGTCAAAACTCTGCATGGACTTTTTTTTGAAACAGAGTCTTGCTTTGTTGCACTGGGTAGTAGAGTGCAGTGGTGTCATCATACTTCATTGTAACCTCCAACTCCTGGGCTCAAGTGATCCTCCTGCCTCAGCCTCCCAAGTAGCTGGGACCACGGGTGCCCGCCATCACACCTGGCTAATTTCTCTATTCTCTGTAGAGGCAGGGTCTTGCTCTTGCTTAGAGTTGTCTTGAACTCCTGGCCTCAAAAACTCCTAGGGCCTTGGCCTTCCAAAATGCTAGGATTACATGTGTGAGCCACCACACCCAGCCCATATAACTTTTGACTCCCTTAAAATGTAACCACTAATAGCCTGCTATTGACCAATAACCTTACTGATGATATTAACAGTTAATCAATTCATATATATGTATATAAATAATATACCATATTCTTATAATAAAGCAAGCTAGAAGAAATGTTATTAAGAAAATCATAAAGGAGAGAAAATATATTTACTATTCATTAAGTGGAAGTGAACCATAATAAAAGGCTTCATCCTCATCACCTTCATGGTTGAGTAGGCTGAGGAAGAAGAGGAAACGGGCTGGTCTTGCTGTCCCAGGGGTGGCCGACACAAAGCAGTTCGAACCTGTGTTCTTCAAAGATCAACCGCATTACTAGACAAGTGCGCAGAAAAGGGATTAACTCAGGAGGCCTGCATTGCTAAAACCCTGCAAATTCCAGAGAAAGCCCTGCCTTTAGGACTGGCCTTTATTGGCTCCTAGGAGATAACCTCTGAACCTTGGAATATTCTGTTTGATAAAGAGCATTTTTGTATGTCTGAAGTCTTAGCCACACTGTATTGATGATAATCATCTGTTTTTGTATGCCTGAGGCCTTGAGCCCCACTGTATTTATAGTTAACATCTGTTTTTATATACCTAAGGCCTTGGGCCATGCTATACCAGTTTCCAGTTTACCAAAAAAAGTTTACCCTCACTATGTGATTTATGGAAAATGCTTGATTTTACTCAGAGGAAGAGGAGGAACTGAAGTGTAAGTAGCTGACATCAGTCACAGAAACACTATGTGATCTCCAATAAAAACCCTGAACACTAGCTAGACGCAGTGGCTCGCGCCTGCTGAGGCAGGAGGATTGCTTGAGCTCAGAAGTTGCCTGAGACTTGCCGGAGCAAGAACAAGGACCCATCTCTACAAAACAGAAAAATAGAAAACAAACAATGGGGTGA
Organism: Perodicticus potto; assembly: GCA_963574655.1. Lineage (NCBI taxonomy): Eukaryota > Metazoa > Chordata > Mammalia > Primates > Lorisidae > Perodicticus > Perodicticus potto. The sequence goes on from CAUYRH010076852.1 coordinate 38,608, forward strand.
AGTGATACAATCCTGTAGTCCCAGCTACTCAGGAGGCTGAGGCAGGAGGATCTCTGGAGTCCACAAATCTGAAGTTGCAGGGAGCTCTGATGACACCTTGCATTCTACCCAGGGCTCTACACTCCACTAAGGACTGTGTCTCAACAACAATAATAAAAATTCCTGAACACCAAAGTCCTAGTGAGCTTTCTTGGTTAACAAACTTTTTTGTATGTTACTATATATTGTTACTGCTACAATTAAGTGAATTCCCGTGTGACTCTGCTGAAAGATGATATCTGGAAACTTTCACCTTGTTTCTACATGTAACAAATGGCACATCCCTTTGGTATACAAAAATACTAAAATTTGAGACTACATTTTTAAAAAGGCAGTAAAGTCAACAGGTTATAACTTTTAAATGAGATAATATTTATTAAATGAATGACTCAATATTTAACTCATACCTTACTAAATATACCATAGGCTAGTTCACCAGACACTGTGAACTCATCACATTTGGGAAGATGATCAAAAGTCTACAGAGAATTTATTCTTTCAGAGAGAAATCAGCTAGGCACAGTGGCTCAAGCCTACAATTCCAGCACTTTGAGAGGCTAAGGAAGGAGGATTGCTTGAGGTCAGGAGCTCAACAGTAGCTTGGGCAACATAGGGATCTATAAAAAGTAAAAACATTAGCTAAGCATGGTGGTGTACCTACAGTCCCAACTACTTGGGAGGCTAAGCTAGGAGGATTACTTGAGCCCCGGAGTTAAAGGTTATAATAAGCTATGATCATATCACCTCATACCAGCCTATGTGACAGGATGATACCAGCCTATGCGACAGGATGAGACCCTGTCTCAAAAAAGAAAAAGAAGAAGAAGGAAACCAAGAAACTGCCCATCCACACAGTCACCTGTCCAATGATGTGTAATGCTTTTCCTAGTTTCCATAAGCCAACAATACCACATTTATCCCACAGAGTGAAGGTCAGACAAATCAATGATGAATCAATCATATTGTTGATAAGCATCTAATATCTTCCAGGAACACTTAAATACCTCATTACCTTCTGCTACATTTCTGTTGTCCTTACTGGGAAAACAGAAAATAATTGATTAGCCTCTTTCAGTGCCTACTTAAGCCTATTTCAGAATTTTATCCTTAAGTAGTCTCACTTTTTGTTTATAACACCAATCAAAAAATAAGTCACTGGTTAAGGATAACTGATTTTCCACTGAACTTAATTCTATAAATACTAATCTACCTATCAGTAAGTGTTAAAAAGAACAGTATTGCATCTTCCATTCATACTTCACAGAAATTGATGGACTTTACAACCGTTAAGGAAATCTCAAATACTGGGAGCTGGGTAACTCCAGAAAAGCTTCTAACGATTCAAGAGACTTGTGATCCAATGTCAAATGTACAAGCAGCATTAGTGGAGCTTCGTTTTCCACTAAACCAATGCAAACCCATCTGGAATGCAAGGAAACTTGGCCTGAGCTCTTTCCAGCAATGAAACTATGAAAAATCCTCTTACTTTTTTGCCTATCACAGAAACTGAATTTTTAAGTGGCTCCAAGTAAGGGAACCCTGATATTAATGCCCAAATGTACTGGGAAGTATCACAGCACCTCCAGGAGGGAGAATTATTCCCCCTGGTGTAAATGCATAAAGGGAGCAAAGACGGGAAAGCTGTTGTCCACGTTCTACCCACGGACAGATCCCATCTGCCTTTGATTTTACCTTATCTTCCCTTGGCTACCTGACTATCTGTGAGAAGTTATCTGCAAGAGTGACATCAAAGAATTGGAGAACCCTGTCTGCGTCAGGTGTAATGGGGTCCGAACGCTAAGCACATTCGCTGCAACCTCAGTCTTGAACTCTTGACACCCACGCTGTTCCAATCGTAAGCCTTTTCCCTTTGTCTGCTCAATCCACTCAGAGACAAAAGAAATGATTTTAGGATGTGCCAATGGAGGGCAGGAAGGCCAACCCAGCAAACCACTTACACGCATGCGCCAACGCTGGCTCTTCGCTGAACACAAAGAAAGGAAACAATAACTCTATCACCAATTCACAACACACAGCTCTGGCACCCACAGTGGCTACAGAGCCTCGTGAAAAAAAAAAAAAGAACTTATATCTAAATATATAGAGAGATATATTTGAAAATCGTTGAGACAATTTAGGCAGCAAATAATTAGAAATTCTGCGAATGAAATAATAACCATTGGGAGAAAAACAAGCTGTGAAAATTAAAAGTGGACAAGGGGAAAGAAATACTCAGTTTAGAATTAAAGGAGCTCTTTAAAACGTGGCCCCTCAGGCATATTTTATAACTAAACTTCTCTTCTCTACTCTCTCTGTCTCCGACAGCAGATATCCCCAAATTCCCATTTTCCAAATACCTGCCACCAAGGTGATCCCCTCATTGACACGCCTTTTTACCTTTTCAAAGCATTTGTACAACAATAATCTATTTTTTTTTTATCACACCATCCCTATGAGATTGCACCATTCCCATTTTAGACAAAGCCTGGTAGTGTCAGGCACCTCGGATAAGGTCACCGAGCTATTTTGGGACAGAACTAATACGGTAACTGCCCATCTTCAGTTTTTCCACAGCATCACAACGTCTTACTTATTTCTCCTTACCCCACTTCTATTTTTAGTACTGCCCCATAGGTTACTGAAAAGTTTCAGCTAATCTAACGTTCCGACAACTCGAGGCATTTGAAGTTGCAAAAGGACAAACGCCCACTGAAGGAAGAACAGGGCAGGAGAAACGATAAGGGACCAGCAGGAAATCTCACCGTTGCCCCAGGACAGGAATTAAAGACAGCTGGCCCCTCGGGACTGGAACTGGAAGCAGATCAGAGACAAAGCTCTCCTCGCCCTCTCACTATCTCCCCGGCCATCTAGAGTCGCCCCTGGGATCTGCCCCTGGCCACGCACACCTACTCCCCGCGTCCAGCCTCTCTGGGCAGTCTCCCTCGGTTCACACAGGCTCCCCGGCGATCAGCAGGCTCCCCCATCGCTTCCTTGGGGCCGATGCTTCCTCGATGACACGTTTGCATTGTTATTCACGCTCTCGAAGGCGAGTTAGCTGTGTGCTGGCCACGTGCTGATCGGCAGGCTTTGGCTGAGTGTCCACCACTGGCTTCATCAGCCATGGGGACAGAAGGGAAGCAGACAGCAGGCAGGCCAGGAAACCATTCTGGTAACAGACACCTAACTCACGTCCTGCAGCGTCCAAGCAGTTCACGGTAGAGCAGTGGCCAGGGCGTCCCCACTGCATTTACCCAAACCTTTCACATTACGGGTGAGAACACCGAGTTCTACAAGGAAAAATGACTTAGCTAAGGTGACATAGATGCACTGGGGTTCTCTGAAGACATTTCTTTTTTCTGAAATCTATCATCAAAATTGGCCAATCCGGCTTGGCGCCTGTGCCTCAACGGGCTAAGGCGCCAGCCACATACACCTGAGCTGGCAGGTTCGAATCCAGCCTGGGCCCGCCAATCAACAATGATGGCTGCAACCAAAAAATGGCCGGGCGTTGTGGCGGGCGCCTGCAGTCCCAGCTACTTGGGAGGCAGAGGCAGGAGACTCGCTTGAGCCCAGGAAATGGAGGTTGCTGTGAGCTGTGATGCCACCGCACTCTATCCAGGGTGACAGCTTGAGGCTCTGTCTCAAAAAAAAAAAATTTGGCCAATCCATAGCTAATGGGATAGCTCTTCTCTCATATTAAGCTATGTCCCTTGATATGCGAATAGTAAATCTACCATTAACCATAACATGTAAATACTTATAAAAATACTTCCATGAGTATCAAGCCTAGCTGCCCAACAGAATTGCCTTAGGAGCTTTTTTAAAAATACCATTACCTATAATCTTAGCATTCTGGGAGGTTGAGGGAGGACGCTCACTTGAGCGCATGCATTTGTGACCAACCTCAGCAAGAGGAAAACCTCCTTTGTACTAAAAATAGAAAAATCAGCTGGGCCTGGTAACACTTGCCTGTAGTTCCAGCTACTCAGGAGCCTGAGGCAGGAGGATCACTGAAGCCCAGGAGTCTGAGGTTGCTGTGAGCTATGATGATGTCATGGCACTCTAGCCTGGGCAACAGAGTGAGACTCTGTCTCAAAAAATAAAAATGAAGAAAATGCCATACCCCACCTGGAAGCAATCATCACTCTCTGAGGGTGGTTTCCCCACATCCCAGTGTGCAGTAGCAGTTGAGAACCTCTGCTTTAGAACCTTAAGTTAATGTGTACAATATAGCTCCAGAATTTCTTCAACATCTCTATTTTGATTCCAAGTCAAAATAAAGAAAGTTGTGAGACCACCTAGCAACATATATTAGATTGCAAGTTTTAGCCAAATAGTTTTTTTGGGGGGGTTAGCCAAATTTTACTAATGACACCTCACCACATAGCATCGGCCCACAGGAAGGGATGGGAGAGTCTGTTGATTGCCTTGGACCCTGTGTGAGCTGAGGAAGAGTGCCAAGAGAGGCTAGACTCACGGAGCAGGTGTGCGCGGTGAGAGGCAGTGACAATTAAACATACCGTTTGTTGCTCACCTCTAATGTGCTTTACAAATATAAAGTAGATAAGCTCCATAAGGGTAAGAACCTGGTTTTATTCTGTTACATTTCCAGTACCTAGTACGGTGCCTTGAAAGTTGCTGAGTGAACAAATGAATGAATGACCTCATTTATCCCTCATGCTGGTCCTGAGCAGTGGGAATTATTATCTCCTTGTCACCAATAGGGATTTCTAAGCTAAGAATGACTAATAGACTTAAAATGTGACACAAGCACCCTACCTATCACATAGATGATGTTGAAACTAAATGTCTTTTCGGTGAGTTAATTAAAACTGATCTTTGATCAACCATCAAAACCAGTATGTTAAAAAGTTAATCTGAACTCAAGCTCTGTTATTTAATTTCAAATGCTGAGCACACTGCCATCAAATAAAGCTTTGGAATCTCCAAGCTCACAGTAGAACAATAATCCAAGAACTCAGCTTAAAGCAAACACAATTTGAACTACAGCCACATATGCAGTTCAGTGTGAAAGGTTTTAAGAACTGAACGGAAAAAATTAACAACATTTAACATAAAACGTGACTCAATGCTTCGTAAAGGAATCAAGCAGTCATCAAAACCACCAGAATCATCACTGTACACTGGCCTCAGTGGTTCTCAGGACCAAAATACCAAAGTCTGTACTAAAGTTTTGAAAAATAATATCTAGTTCTTCTAACCAGTCACTGACAGGCTCAGGACGGAAGACCAAAGACAGATGAGCCTGCTTAAAATGGATAGTCAGCTTAGAACACATAAAAGAAAACTGAAAAGGAAAGAAAAGGCAGGTGAAAATGAAATTTCTAACAATATCCTTCCTCACCTCCATTCAAGCAAAAAAAAAGTGCTAATGGAAACTGAATACCTACCTATAAACTGGAGTAGAAATTTCCTCGATTTGTCAAGATTAAAGAGTGAGACAAAAGAGGTGATGAGAAATCCATCAAACAGTCTCTTTAGTTAAAACAATATTTTTGGAAGAATGTTTGAGATGCCATCTGAAGAATTTTGGAACGCCATAAAATTGATAGTTGTTTTGAAAGAGTAAGCAGAATGTTGCTTGTTAATTTAAATTTTGGTGTTGTTAGTTCAGTATCTGAGCTAAGACTGCAAGATGACTGGAGATAGGTCTATTCAACAATTGCTAAAAGCTATGTAGGCAATAAGGTAGAATGAATAAAATAAGAATCTAGAGCCCATTAAAAAAGCAAACCGTGACAGTTCATCATTTGGCAGACCTTTGCATTTAATTACCATTACTAAGCTGATGCTCTGCCTTGTGGGAAAGCCAAGGTCTTCTACCCACATTTGTAAGACATGTTGTTTTACAAAGAAAGATATATTCTTAGTTCACTGATATCTATACACACTCACGTGACTGAGTGGGTTTTTATTTTTAATTCATAAGCTCCATTACATCACCCTTACATATGAGCAACAGCCTTACAAAGGACTCATATGATAAACCCGTTGGGCCCAATGTCCAAGGTGCATCCTCATCATAGATAAAGCCTCTGGAGAACCCTACCTTAACCCCTTCCGTGCCCTAGGGTATTATTAGAAAATTATTATTCTGGCATCCTAAATGATACCTTAGAAGTGCTGCCCAACAGGCTAATTGGGGAAGATCAGGATAAGAATCAATGACACAGCCACACCGGCTGAGATGAGACCACAGTTGAACTCTTGCGTATGAATTCAAAAAGCTGCACTCTGTCCCACAAGCACCTCCTTCAGAGTGTCCAACTTGTAGCTCATGGGACACATGCAGATTATGTGGGGACTTCTTTGCTCATCTACAGTGTTGGACACCACAAAAATTATGCACAGACGACCTTTCTTTTTTTTTTTGCCCATCAGCTTTCTGAAGTGTTTTAATGCGGCCCAAGACAATTCTTCCAATGTGTGGCCGAAAGCCAAAAGGTTGGACACCTCTGCAAGCCATTCTCCTGCCACACATCTATGTAATTAAGATATTTTTTGAGTTTCTGACTTCTCCAAAACTATCTCAATCACTGAGGGACTATCTCAGAAGTCAGGGAAGCTAGCTGTGCCTATGCTGAGGTTTCTGCTTAGTACTTCCATTTTTATTTACAAAACAGGCTGACCAGACACGACAAAACTGTCGGTAATTATAGGAAGGCACCAAACAAATGTTAAATACCTTTTATTTCCCCTTAACAGTTTGTTTCCAAGTCCTGTTGATGTTTACTCCTGAATACCCCTTAAAACTGTCCATGTTCCCTGTTACTAACCTATGTCACCATACTGTCTCAGTTAGATTGCTGCAGCAGCCATTGAACCCCTCTCCCCAGCCACACACCACCACACCCACCATTGCTCAATTCCTTCTGTACACTGCAGCACAAATAATGTCTTCAGAAAGCACAGCTGGTCACATGACCCGCCCACCTACAAATCCCTGCCCCGTCCCAGTTCTATGAGGGCTTCCCACTGCAGTTAGGGTGGTCAAGGTTTAGAATGGTGTGGTCCCTCCCCAGCTTCCCAGACTTGTTCCCCACCAGGCTCTGCTCTGATATCTATGCTAGTTGTCCCTTGGTCACACCACACTCCCTTACCCACTACTCCACTCCTATTCTTCCTGATCTCAGCATAAACTTCACCTCCCTAGAGAGCCTTCCCTAACACATGACCAGGTCAACTCTTCAGTATATGCTGTTTTACCATTGTTTTTACAGTGCAAATTGGCATGTATTATGTGGTTACTGGCTTCATCCCCTGCAAGCTCTATGACAGAGACCGTGTCGGTCTGAATGTGGGTGGCCATCCATCCCAGTTCACCTGAGACAGTCCCAGTTTACACCCCTGACCTGGTATGTGAGTGCTCCCTGTGAATCTCAAAGGGATCCAACTGAACTCAAACTTACAGGACTAGCCCAGGTTCAGTCGTCACCGAATCCCCAGCAACTACTATTATCACAACTATATAAAGTAGTCGATACACACCGATGGAATTATTAATGAGTATAAAGATGCGAACAGTAAACTTTAATTTTATGTATGTGTATCGTTAGATACAGGGTGTCCCACATGTCACCCACAAAGTCACCATACGCAGGGAAAATGGAAAATTGTTGCTAAATGTACCTTTATTCACAAAATATTCATTACAAAATTTTACAAAACATTTAGAAAATATTCTCTATATGTTGCTCACCACTTTGTAAAATTTTGCAAAATTATGTGACACAGAAATACATACTATAAGTCTGATATGTCTATAAATTACTTACATATGTCATTTATCCATATATAGGTATATTTAAGAAAAAAACTAAGAGATCAACCAATCCAGTACCTTTCCAATCTACCAAACTGTTCAATAGAGACAATTGTGAAATACACGGCCAGCTCTTAACAACTCTTGCATTTGGGATCACTAAGCTTAGTTACCAAATATGCAACACTTTTGATCAGCTCTAGAGAATTACCATTGTGTCCACAATATTCCAAAATGGGTCACTGAAAAATCAACTGCTTCAATGAGGTCAATGCCTCAAAGGCTGTATAAAGAACATTTTGACCCAAATAATGGTATTAAAATGATTTAACTACCACAGAAGTTCAGTAAAAAGTGTTATGCCTAAATTATTGTACTTAGTAAATGAAGGTGGTGCCTATATATATGCAAACAAGACTCATGAAATTCAATTATAGGTGTACAAGAAATGAAATTATGTTTTCATTTATTAATTGGCTTTAATCAACATGAAGAGTCTCTGTTCAGGAACTGGCTTTGAGAAGGAAATGTAAAATTAAACACAGTTCATGAATCTGCTTTGGGCATTAACCAATATTTGATCATTAATTCCATCAAAGCCATCATAGCTCAAGAGAACTATTTTCTAACTATAGTTCTGAATTCCTCATTAATCAGATTAAAGAAGTAAGAAATCCTTAGGTTGTCTACAACCAGAAAATAACATCTAAGTGTTCCCCGGGGCAGCATGTACTACGTTAACCCTAACATGCACCCAAAAGCCATAATGTACCACAGGAATTTTAAATTAAAAAAACACCCACCAACATGACAGGTGAAATCATGTAACTTAGAATCTGGCCCAGACAAAAATGCCTTCTTGGGAAGCTTCCCCAAGAAAAGCAGACCACTTTAGTTGTTTTCCTTTGGGTTGACAATTCTAAACCATCTATGCAGCCAAGATAAGAATCTTTAACAGAGAGTTAGACAGGAATGAGTGTGCAAAACCATCTTCAAAGGGAAGCTGTGTCAGAATTTCCTTGTATTACTCATTTTACTGGCTTGTATTTTTTTTCCTATCTTTAATTATGCATGGAAAACAAACTAACAAAAATTGCAGTTTTGATCACAAATCTAATAGGCTCACAGAGTTTTCAGTAAAAGAGCTCCTTCTTTAAATCAGAATCTGGTTATTTATAGAAAAATCTCATAAAGAATGGAGGGAAGAACTAATGGACTGCATTCGCCTCGTTTTGCATCTAACACTCATCTTACATGCTCTATGAGAATTATCAACCTCATAAATTGCTGCAAATCCAATCAAAAAATTAAGTGGGACAGTTGCATACGGGTTCCTAACCCAAGTTCTTAGCAGATGGGTTCAAGCACCCAGTTCCATAAAACTGATAGTTACATGCAAAAATTTATAATGGGATTAATAGATTATTCTGGAAAAAGGATATCTTCAAATTATAAATGGTTCTTGATCCCCAAATTAAAAACGTATTAACAAATTAATTCCTCATTTTAAAAAGACTTCTCAATTAAAAGAATAGTAAAGCAAATCCGCCTGTGGCTCAAAGGAGTAGGGCTCCAGCCCCAGATGCCAGAGGTGGTGGGTTCAAACCCAGCCCCGGCCAAAAACTGCAAAAAAAAAAACATGTTTAGTTTTGCTAACCGATACTTTGTAACCAAATTTGTTTGCAAAACACATTTCCACATAATTCGTCTACATTAAATGGACTAAATTATAACAACTCAATTCTTCTAAAAATGTATTTTTTCACTCAACAAGTATTTATTGCATGTCTATTATATACCAAAGACGCTTTAAGTATCAGAGTATTAAGAATAAAATTGATGTTATTCCTGCCCTTATAGCACGCAGTGGAAAAGATGACAAACAAGTAAACACAGAGATGATTAAACGACACGGTCACGACTGTTCTTAATCACTGTGGAAGAAACCAAGGAACCTGCAGATAGCTGTGATTGAGCATAACATCAGATAGTCAGGAAGGCCTCATTCTTTTGCGCTCTAACCAAGAAAAAGAGAATAGAGCTTTAAAAAAATCAATTAGAAAGGACTATACAAAAATATGTTTAAAATACCAAGTTACCATTAAAATTTTGGCTGAAATTATAAATGGTCATCAAAATGTTAGTTATTTTAACATTCTAGTTTCCCTCTAGCCTATAATCAAAAGTCACAAATGGGGAAAGAAGGGGGAGGAGGTTAAGACACATGAGATCAATTATTTTTCAAATAAAATCGGTTAGGTAAAAGGAAATTAAAAGATCATTAAAGAGCTACAAGACAAAATTATGTCACTTTATAGACGCGCTTTCTTGTTAGTTTAAATGGAAAAAGCATGAAGAGTCATCAAACGATCCCTATAACATCTGTCTTCACAATACACCCAGACATTAGCACGCTTTCTTAAAAAACTAGATTCAGAACCAGGAGCAACATACAGGTACTAGAGAGGTGTGTGCTGTATGTATCTTAATGTGTTTCATGGCTCCAATCAGGAGAATAGAGTTATCTCATAGCTGTGCAATTCAAAGGGACAGGATTCGGCATGATGAAGTCTGAAACCGCTTTATGCTGACCTTCCATACAATAGCAAACTCCCATCTCTTCCTTTACTTACACCTCCCTCAGTAAGAATGGTCCCTACTGCTCTAGGTCACCATGAGACCCTGTAGTCACAGTGGTTCCCAACCTTCCTGACGCCTCCTGATGCCGCGACTCTTTAGTACAGTTCCTCATGTGGTGACCCCCAACCATAAAATTATTTCCATTGCTACTTCATAACTGTAATTTTGCTACTGTTATGAATCGTATGTAAATATCTGATATGCAGGATGTATTTTCATTGTTATAAAAGGGTTGCAACCCACAGGTTGAGAATCGCTGCTCCAGAGGCTCTTTAAAAATAGGACAGAAAGGGCGGCATCTGTGGGTCAAAGGAGTAGGGCGCCGGCCCCATGTGCTGGAGGTGGCAGGTTCAAACCCAGCCATGGACAAAAAAGAAAAAAAAGCAAAAAAAAAAAACGTAGGACAGAAAGGCCAGGTGCAGTGGCTCACACCTGTAATCATAGCACTCTGGGAGGCCAAGGCAGGTGGATTGCTTAAGCTCATGAGTTTGAGATCGGCCTGAGCAAGAATAAGACCTCGTTTATACTAAAAATAGAAAAACTAGCCAGATGTTGTGGTGGGCACCTATAGTCCCAGCTAACCAGGAGGTTAAGGCAAGATGATTGCTTTAACCAGGAGTCTGAGGTTGCTGTGAGCTACGATGCCACAGCACTCTACCCAGGGCAACCGAGTGAGACTCTGTCTCAAAAGAGGAAAAAAAAAAACGTCGAAAGTATACTTAGTAGGGTCAAATAAAAATATCTTGCTCTCACAAAAGCAAATCACATCTTGAAACTACCAACTCTTCATTGTTCTTCCATTCATACACTTCCAAAATTCAAATTAAAAGAATAAACATAAGAATAATATCAAGTGCTAAGATACATTTTTAGAAAGATTTAATCATAAAAACATATTAAACATTTGGCACGAAAGAACCACAGAAATAAAAGGTAAGTGCTAAAGAATGTGGAAAAAGAAGGAGGAGCCAGAATAAAAGAAGCCTCGATCCCAAAGGGCTGTAAAGAAGAGGAGAAATCAAAGCATCAAAATTTATCGAGGTACAAAACATTATATCATTTGTCATAAGATGTATATGTACAGAGGGTAACAAAACAATGTATACACCTGTTAAGAAATGAAAAAACGATAAATACTCAAGTCACATTTGACTTCTGCAACTATAGGAGATGCTCAATGTAACTTGGATTCAGCTTTTCTTATTGGTAGATACCGAGGATTATAATTTTAATACAGTATATGCATTTTTTTGGCACCCTCTGTATTTTTAGAAGTTCAGAAAGATCGTGAGTGAAAGAATAAAACTGTTCTGACAGTGCATGTACATTTAAACAGTGCAGACAACACAAGAGTGACCAATGAAACCGTGCTTTGCGGTGTCGAGCACACGTCTTTCCTCAAGTATGGTGCAGGGTACGTCTGTCTCATGGATTCTTTCTTCTACTTAGACAAGAACAGAAATAAAAAAAAAAAAATTCCCGCCTAGCTCATCCATGATGACTCTACACTTCTAAAAGAGGGACTTCCCAACATCAAGGAAACTATTTACTTCTTCCTCACTGTGGGAAAATTTGTGGTTAATTAAAAAAAAACCCCACTATGAGTTATTGGATCAATGTAGTTCATAAAAATAATAATAGCACAGCAATTCTTATTCTTTTATAATATAAATGTACAAACTGTTGGGAATCAAGGCCTTAGATTTATTTTTTGAAGAGTGTGGACATTTGCCTGTGAATACTATTTTTTTATCATTAAAGAAATTTCTACCATAATAGACACATATTTTTAATAGAGTTAAGTTCAATCATTTTTCCAAGTTAAGTATTTATGTCTTCTTTAGGAAAATGCGATACTTTATGATACATCCCACGAAACCCAAAAAGCCATTTCATACCAAAGTAATTTTTAAAAGTCAACCACAGGGCTCCATAACTATCCTTTCCAAGCCTTAATCTCAATTTCCAGAGTCCTTGGAGACACAGCCCCTGTTTCTGAAAGGATTTTCACTGGTATTGAAATGATAAAACTGCAAACAAACGTGAGAGTTTGTGGAAAGATGAAAAAGACTACAGAGTTCCTGAGCATATGGTGCCAGGAACTAGCACAGTTACCAGCAAGAAGACGCTAGTGCATAAATGCATTTGAACAGTCAATAAATACACGAACAAAGATCAATACAAGGTCTCCAAACACATAACTTCATAAATAAGATTTCTGTACATTAAGCTTTTTTTTGCTCTCCATTTCTCAAATCACATTTCAGAAATGTTATCTTTCATGTCTGAGTAACATTTGGCTGGCAAAAAAGAAGTTGCACGAGAATACAGCCCACGGACTAGCACAGGGTCGGTGCTCACTAAGTGTCTGTAGCATTAATGATCAATAACAAAGCAATACCCTAATGAATGGTGGAAAATGAATAGATGGCAGTTCCCTTACACATCACCTCAATTTCCCCAGGCTTGGCTTGTCGCCTCCCCCCATAACACCATACTTGAGTCTCAAACCAAAAACTAAAATATTTCATTCCTTGGATTCTCATGAAGAAATGGAACAGTTTCACACATAAGGTCTAAATGTATGAATCAGAAAAATTGATTGCAATCCGGGTCCTCTACGTAGTGAGTCCCTGACTCCAGGCCAGGGTTTCTCAACCCAGGCACGACTGATATTTTGGGCTGGCTTTGCTATGGAGGGTGTCCTTGTATATTCTAGAATGTTCAGCGGCATCCCTGCCCTGTACCCAGCAGGTGCCACTAACAGCCCACAGTCCCAATTGTGAACACCAAAAACATCTCTTCAGACATTGCCAAATGTCTCCTGGGAGCTAAAATCATGTACTACAAAAAGGGAGTTGACTAATGTTAAATGAGCTTTTTCTAGTAAGTTTCAAGGATCTTATAAAATTAGTCTATGAATAGGTAATCTCAGTGGTAACAGTATATGAGGAACAGCATTTAAAGGTTAAAAAAAGATCAAGGTCTACAGGAAAAAGATCAAACCATAAAGAGAAAATATTACAACCCAAATTTCCTTTTTTGGCTTTTGTTTTCCTCTAATGATAGGTTTCTGTAATTCATACATGAGAATATTTACAGGAATTTTACATGAGAATATTTATAGGAACTTTTTTCCTATAATGATAGGTTTCTGTAATTCATCCATGAGGTCTCCTTTAATAGACTAAATCCTTAGAGGCCACAACTACTTTTTCTGGTTCAGTTACTCTCCCAGCATGTTGTTTCCCCATAATAAATCAGTTTTTCAAATACTATTTGAGATTCCCTCAGTCCTAAAGAAGGCCCATTTCAAAATCTAGTTCTAATCAAAATGACAAGATGAATACCTTTTTTTTTTTTTTTAAGTGAAAGGGAGGAAGAAACGAATCAAGGCCACCACGAGCCATCATTTAAAAAGATACAGACACAATGACCACTTCACACACACTGGGATGGCTACAACCAAAAAACTGAGACTAACAGGTGTTGGCAAAGAAGTGGAGAAACTGGGAATGGGCACCCTAGCATGTAGATGGTGGGAGTGTTAAACGGCTCAGCGGCTGCAGCAAACAGCGTGGCAGTTCCTCAAAAGATTAAACAGAGAGTTACCCAGCAACCCAGTACCTAAAAGAACGGAAAACATTACGTTCACACTAAAAGTTGTACAAGACAGTCCACAGCAGGGTTGTTCATAAGAGCTGAGCAGTGGAAGCAACTCAAACATCAAACAACTGGGAATGGCTACATGAAACGAAGTGTACCCATCCATGGGAATGTTACTTGGCCATATAAAGGAATGCAACATTGTTATATGCTACAAGAAAGATGGACTTTGAAAATACTATGCTAAGCAAAAGAAGCCAGACACAAAGGCCACATAACATGTAATCTGGGTTATATGAAATGTCTGGGAGATAAACCCATAAAGATAGAAAGGAGACTAACGGTTGCCAGGGAGTTAATGGGAGGGTGAGCTGGGACAAGCTGCTGATAGGTGGAGAGCTTTTTCTTTTGATAAAGGAAATGTTTTCTAACTAGACAGTGGTGATGGCTGCACAACATAGTGAATAAACTAAAAACCACTGAAGTGTACACTATAAAATGGTGAATTTCATTGATAAGAGTTATATCTCATGTTATTTTGTTGTTGTTGTTGTTGAGATAGAGTCTCACTTTGCCACCCTCGGTAGAGTGCCGCGGTGTCACAGCTTACAGCAACCTCAAACTCTTGGGTTTAAGCGATTCTCTTGCCTCAGCCTCCCAAGTAGCTGGGACTGCAGGCGCCCACAATGCTGGGCTATTTTTTAGAGATGAGATCTTACTCCTGCTCAGGCTGGTCTCAAACTCATGAGCTCAGGCAATCTACCCGCTTCGGTCTCCCAATGACAGGTGTGAGCCACCATGCGCGGTCTGCATCTCATTTTAAACTAATGCCAAAATAAAAGAAACCAAAACATACTAAACTTATAACATCCAGTTAGTTCCTTAGCCCCCAGCAACCACACTGCACTTGACAGTGGTCTGAGCAGAGGTTTCTTTTGTGAAAAAAATCTCCCCACTCATAAAGTGACACAAACACGGGAAATGAGAAGCCAGTGCTGGAAAATGTAAATAGAAACAGTTGACCCTCAGAGCATGCTAAGGAGAGGACAGCAAAGCCTAATAAGAATAACAGGAAAATAATAGTGGATTTGACTGAAGAAATAGTAAGACAGTGAACCAAACTGATGAAGGGGGGAAGAGCGTGACCTGGGAAGGGAAGACAAAATAAAGGCTAAGCTACTGCTGCTCTGCCCATTTTTGGTGTATAAGTTTGTCTGTGTAAATAAATGGACAAAGCATTCTAAGGGCTAAGAGAATATCATTCTAAAATAAAAACAAAACAAAAAAGCAAGGGGACAAATGAGTAAATCAGAAAAATGAGAACTGGAGCAAAGGAAATAAACGCACAATTGTCTACCAAGTCACTTCGCAGTTATTTCCTATTCCCACCACTCCACAAGTATTTCCTGCTAAGCTCCTTCCTTCCTCCTGCATTGCTTCAGTTAGCCTGTCCTTCCTCCCTGCATTGCTTCAGTTAGCCTGTCCTTCCTCCTGCATCCACCCCCCCTTCCCCACTGGAGTCCTGAACCATTAGCCTTCCGTCTGTGCATACTCCCAGGAATGAGCCTCGCACCCCACAACCCTCCTGACTTCCATAAGTGGTGCCCAGATACTTTCTATTACCATCTTAATTATTCGTTTATTCACTTACTCTATCCTCAACAGATGAGTGTGACAGGGAACAAAATGAACATGAGATGTTCATTTAAATCCGATATTGTTAACTCTGCTGTATCAGAACTACAGTCTAGGGTGAGACATAGAATTTATCAAACGACCACACTAATAAATGCAAAATAACAAGAGAATTAAATAATGAAGTACAAGGCAAAATTAGTATGAGGCACCAGGACCTACGAAAGTATTAGCAACAGAATGAGTAGGGGAACAAAGGAGTGGAAGGGGCGGTGGAAAGAAGTCAGACAGCTCCAAGAAGATAAAATGGTACATGCAAAGGCCCTGTGCAAGGAAGAGGCATAATGCGTTTGAAAGAATAAATGAAGTCCATTGTCACTGAATCACAGAAAGCACTGCAAAAAGGCAATGTGGGAACTAGACAGGTTGGCAAAGGCCAGACCACGTGGGGCCGTTACAGAAACACAGGGAGAAGGGTGAGTGGTGTTGCAATAATCCAGAGAGATGAGAGACGGGGCTATTGAAAAAAGCAGCAAACACATTGAGATGCGCATTATCTAGTGAAATAATAATAAAAATGTCAATAATAACCACCACCATAATAATAGCAGCAGCTATCATGCATGCTATTATTTCTGACTACTTTTTTAGATGCCGAAAACCTAGCATTTTCCCTCATATCTCTGAATGATAAACAGAATGATCCTCATTTTGTATGTGAGGAAACTGAGACTCCAAGGTGGTGAAGCAACTTCAATTATTTGGCCTGGACCATACAGCTGGCAGGTGTATACAGAATTGTCTGGCTTCTATTCATACAGCACAGTTTCCTGACCATAAAAATAAGAACATCAGCTACTATGGAGCCAGGAATTGTGCTACACACATTTCTAACCACTGAAGTTTTTTTTTTCTTTTTTTTGAGATAGAGTCTCACTCACGTCACCCTCGGTAGAGTGCCACGGCATCAAAGCTCACAGCAACCTCTAGCTCTTGGGCTTAGGCGATTCTCTTGCCTCAGCCTCCCTAGTAGCTGAAACTACAGGCACCTGCTACAATGCCCGGCTATTATTTTGTTACAGTATGGCCAGGGGGCCAAACGGGCCACCCTCGGTATATGGGGCCAGCACCCTACTCACTGAGCCACAAGCGCCATCCCCCACTGAACTTTTAATCCTCCCTCCAACTATGTGATGGGGGCAGCATTATTCCTACTTTACAGATGGGGAGACCAAGGCTGAGCCAGGTCCTTTGCAGGCCTAACCCGGGTACACAGATGCCCCCAGCTCAGAAAGTCACAGAACTGCAACTCGAACCCAATGCAGCCAACAAAGTTCTGGATGGTTTTCCCTGTTCACTTCGGATGCCAATTAATTAAAAACTGAAACGATGAGTCACCACTTTATCTGTGATCAGATTAAAGACCTCTGTAAAAATCTAAAATGTATGTTGCTTCTGCAATCAACATCCATATTTTTATTGTAATCTCTGACCCACAGCATTGGAGTCCCAGATTTGTATCACTGTGTGTTACCACACCACTGACAGTTCAAAAAGATAATCTCAGTTGCAGATGACAAATGTCAAGTATTACCACCAAATTGAGCAGAAGAAATGACTTTGACAATCAAGTTATTTATGCAGGATCATGTTATTTTTCACAAAATGTATAGTGAAAGTATTGGCATTCCAAAATCAAGATCAATGTCGCTTTCAACCAAAATGGACAATATTAGACTATGAGAATTCAAGAAAAGCAGGCAAGAAAATGAAATAGCCTCCCTAAATTCTTAATCACGCCACCATCACACCTATCCTCCTTTAAAAATCTAATGCAGCAACAAGATTTCTTTTTTCTTATTTCTCCCACTGAGCCCACTAAAATAGATTCTGTTTGGCCAAAAGAATCCTTTCTTTTTTCTTCCATGTATTCATTCATTTCCCAAACACACATATTAGTGTTCTTTTGTAAGATGTTATAATAAATCTTCATTTATACATTTTGTAGATATTGACATCCAGGCCAAAAAAAAAAACCTCTCTTGAGTATCTACAATATGAGAATACCGGTTTGAAAAAAAAAAGAAAAAACAACTTGGGCACAAAGATTGATGTTTTAGGTTTCCTGTATCATCCCAAACCTTTAGTAACTGGGACTGGGACAGGTATAATACAATTTTCCATTCATACATAGCAATAAATCGGTTTGAAGAAAGCCAAATAACTAGAGATGTACCCTTGGGCTAAAATACAGTGCAAACCCCTGCATATCGTGATTCAAAATAATTTGTAAATTTAGGAAGATTTTCTCTTTGCTAATGCATTTAGCTTATATTAGAGTCAGACAACCAACAATAAAATTTTCCTATAAAATAGGCATGGTTTCTGCAAGCTGTGTCATATCAATATGTTCTTGGTGCTTCTACTTTAACTGCCTAACCCTTATCCATCACTTATTTGTAGCATCTGCCCAAGTATTTTGCAATATTTAGTTTGTTGGCAAGGCAACAGAAGTGGCCTAAAGTGACAAGTCAGCCTGTGGCAGGTTTTGTTCCATGACCATCCTGAAAACAATGGTATTTGTAAGCTTCACAAACTATAGTGCATCCCAGGGGCATTAAAAGTTTTACTACATGCAAAACTATTTCAAGAGATTCCTCGGAGGAACTAAAAGAAGAAAAATCCTTTCAGATTCAATTCCCTTTTACAACCAAAAAAGGACACACAGTGCTGTATGCCTCAAATGAATAGAAACTAAACTGTCTTTAAAAATAACAGAAAATTAAAGTTCTGGTTCCTAACAAGGGATTTTATTTGACTTATGGGGTAAGAAACCCGTTTTATAAAACCAATGTAGTATACACATAAACAAATATAAAGAGAAATCACAGATAATCTAAAAATCTGTATTGTATCTTATAATTTTTTAATATGTGCACTTGAAATAAGATTGATTTAATATATTAGCTATGCATGAGAAAAACTGTGAAGACACATATAAATTTTGTGAATAGCTTTGTTTTTAAATAATGTAGGAAAATTCATTATTTCCATAAAAGCAGGTGTGATCTTCTTGTAATATCAAGAGTAATCGCATAATTTTCCATATGTTTTTTAAAAAGTGAAAATGTTTTATATCAAGCTACTTTAAAAAGAGACAAATATTAACATTAATGCATCTATTAAACTACACTAAACTTTGCAAATGAAAATGTAACACATTACTTGGGAAAAAGAGAAAAATTATAATAGAAAATGTGTTTATAACGGCATCAAAAAATTAAAATAATTAAGAATAAAACTAACAAAACACAAGCCAACCATTCCACTGTAAACAGTACTACCCGAACGAAGAGGAACTGTCCACTAAAGACATGGACAAAGCTGTTCAGAGCAGCTTTGTTCCTCGTAGCCCCCGATGGGAGCGTACCCAGTGTCCACCACAGAGTTCAAAGATTAAGTGAACTGAGGTGCGTGTACATTCATACACAGCCCACAACACACAAGCCTCAAAAAGCACATACTACTACTATAAACCGCAACACGGATGCATCTCATAGATGCACTGTTAAAGGAAAGAAGCCAGTCACAGAAAACCAAGACTGTCCAATTCCAATCCCCTCCAGTTCAAGAATAGGCAAAATTAAGAGTGACTGACTAGTGGTTTCTTTTGGGAGGCACTTACAGGTTGAGAGGGGCTGAAGTGAACCTTCTATAGTCCTAAACATGCCCTCCTGTTGATCTAAGCAGTAGCTACATGGGTATGCTCGTGGGTATGAATAAACTAATAAATCACAAATGCAAAGCTGCTAGGATGAAATGGCTATTTTTTTACATGCCTGTTAACTGGAATGTTTCTGCATTACTTTGATGGCCAAGCTACCGCAACAAAAATGCCGACCAAAGACAAGAGACTTGATTCTCGATCAACTTAATCTGCCATTAAGGCACAAGGAGGGATGTGCACAAAGCTTACAGCCCCGCCCGGAAAATTATCAGGTCATCTTGACAGCACCTGTTTGGAAGAGGCACCAAGCCCCACAACACAAGCCCATCTGACTTTTTACAAAAACAATGTCTTAATAAGGGGCCACCTCTTAGATGAAGGGCCTGATGCCCCGCTTTGTTCAGATAGAATAACACCACATCCTATTTAATTAAGCAAATCAACCACAAATAGCCACTTGTAAAATGTGAATAAACGTCAAGAACTATACAGCTCATCTTTCTGCAGAGAAAAATGATAGGATGTGCAGGAAGGGCAGAGCCCCTCAGGGATCCTCCAAAGTGGGGCTATTGTGCTGAAGGCTAGAAGTCGGGGAGACTGGGGAGAACAGAAACAAGGAGGTGCAGAAGTGGCTGGCTACCTGTGCACCTTGCCAATGGGCCAAATCCCAGTGCAAAAAAAAAAAAAATGCTGTAAGACTCAAATGGCATTCCTGTCTCGTCTAAGTAGGTGTCTCCCTAACCACAACCAGGAAATACTCACACTGGATCTGAGTGAGACAGCAGAGCTCACAAATAAGGACATGGTGTCTGGGCACACACAGACACCAGAGGCATAAACTACAGAACATTCTAGTACTGAGTTATAGACATGAGCCAACTGAAGCTCATTATTTGGAATCTAGTATTGAGATGCACTTCTGATGTCATGTGACATTAGGCTTATTTTGTCACGTGTATAGGAAAAGTAGTGTTGTGTCATATAACTGGGTTTTTAAGTATATACTTATAGCAGTGGTTCTCAACAGGGGCAGTTTTGTTACCCAAGAAACACTGGGCAGTGCCTAGAGACATTCATCACTACTTGACGACAGGCTACATGCATCCAGTGGGTAGAAGTCAGTGGTGCTAAGACTTCCACAGGCACAGGACAGCCCCCCACTACTAAGGACGGTCTGACCCCAAGGACAACAAAGCCTTGGCTGAGAAACCCTGCATTATTCCACAGTTAGCCAGAAGGCAAAGGTTCCAAGAGGTAAATCAACAAACTAGAAAAGCTAAAGATTGAGCTTGTAAAACAAGATGAAACCATAAAATAACAAATAAAAGCAAATGAAGTATAGGAAACACTTTAAACTTTCTCTTCACCAATCACACAGGCTAAAGACTTTTCCGAAAAAATGAAGTTAAAATGTACAGTACTATTTGCTTTAGTGTGGGGAAGGGAACTGTAAACCACCTAAATCAACCAATAAACGATTTGGGGAATAAATACTATACTATAAAATAATGCACGGCCATTAAAAATGACGGTTTTGTACTGAATTGGAGAGATGCCCATAAAATAATGACAGGGAAATAAAGAAAGCTACAGGACATTGTACACAGCATGGGTGCACTTTTATAAAATGTAAACAAATAAATTTCCCTAGATACATATATTATTCGCATAGGTCGGGGAAAGGATTGTCGATACAAGCCACACTGGTAATATGGATTTCTTTGGAAGTGGAGGATTAGAATGGCTTAATAAACTGTGGTACATGTATACCATGGAATATTACGCAGCCTTAAAGAAAGATGGTGACTTTTCCTCTTTCATATTTACATGGATGGAGCTGGATCAGGTTCTCCTTAGCAAAGTGTCTCTAGAATGAAAGAAAAAGTATCCAATGTATACATCCCTAATATGAGGCAAATTTATATCTTTCAAGTGTAGGCTACAACCCACTTATTGCACAAGAAGATAGGGAAAGGGGAGAGAGAGGGAAGGGGAGGGAGAGGGAGGGTGGGGGGAGTGAGGATAGAGGGCGGGATCACACCTGTGGTACATATTTGAAGGGTTAGGGGAAAACTTCTAAATACGGATCAAAATTGTTCTCACAAAGTAATGAGAAAGTCTCTTGAATGTTATCGCAATCAGGTTGATGAAAATATCTCTGATTGTATCTGAAGCCCGTACACTGTACCCCATGATTGAATTATTGTATACAGCTATGATTCAGTAAAAAAAAAAAAAAAAATTCAAAAAAAAGTAAAGTAAACCATGATAAACGGAAAAGGTACTCAACTTTATCGGTCATCAGCAAAATACAAAGTGAATACATAATGATCTTCCTGTATCACATCATAGTGCCATCAGCATGGCCAAAATTAAAAGACGGACACTTGGTGAAGACATGGAGAAACTGAAAGGGTAAACTGGTAAAATCACTTTGGAAATGTATTAGGCATTACCTGTACGTTTGAACAAATGACTTCTCTCTCACTCCCAAATTCCACTTCTAGGAATATCTGATTTTTTATTTATTTATTTTTTATTTTATTTTATTTATTTATTTTGAGACCGTCTCACTTCGTTGCCCTTGGTAGAGTGCTCTGGCGTCATAGCTCACAGCAACCTCAAACTCTTGGGCTCAAGTGATTCTTTTGTCTCAGCCTCCTGATTACAGGCGGTCTCCACAATGCCCCACTATTTTTTTTGTTTTTTTGTTTTTTTTTGTCTTGTAGAGACAGAGTCTTACTTTGTCACCCTTGGTAGAGTGCCATGGCGTCACACAGCTCACAGCAACCTCCAGCTTCTGGGCTTAGGTGATTCTCTTGCCTCAGCCTCCCGAGTAGCTGGGACTACAGGCGCCCGCCACAACGCCCGGCTAACCCCACTATTTTTAGAGAGGGAGTTTTGCTCTTGCTCAGGCTGAGCTCAGGGCAATTCACCTGCTCCAGCCTCCTAGAGTGCTGGGATTACAGGCATGAGCCACCGCTCCCATCCTCATCTTTGGTTTTTTTTTTTTT
>CAUYRH010076853.1:0-15205 GCA_963574655.1 Perodicticus potto
TCACTTGAGCCCATGAATTGGAGGTTGCTGTGAGCTGTGATGCCACAGCACTCTATCCAGATTATCAAAAATAATCTGATTGTTAGATGTTAAAATTATTGGGACTTGGACTTCTTGTTGAGCAGAGTGAAGAAAAGGGAAGACATCTTAGGGAAGGAAATCAAGAGCCTGTCCTAAGAGCCTTTCCCATAGGACAGGATGAAGGGAAAGAGCCAGCCCAGGCACCTTGGTACTCTGTCCCAGGATGTCCAGTCAGGTCAGAGGCAGTGCTCCTTGGCCATAAGTAAGTTGGTCAGTTGTCATGGAGTAATCCCCTTAAATTCATACCTATTTTTTTTTTTTTTTTTGCAGTTTTTGGCCAAGGCTGGGTTTGAACCCACCACCCTCGGTATGTGGGGCCGGCGCCCTACCCACTGAGCCACACGTGCCACCCACATACCTATTTTTTAAAAAAGAAAAAATCGGGGGCAGCACCTGTGGCTCATCAAGTATGGTGCCGGCCCCATATCTCAAAGGTGGCGGGTTCAAACCCAGCCTCAGCCAAACTACAAAACAGAAAAATAGCCAGGTGTTGAGGTGGGCGCCTGTAGTCCCATCTACTCCGGAGGCTGAGGCAAGAGAATGGCCTACGCCCAGGAGTTGGAGGTTGCTGTAAGCTGTGACGCCACAGCACTCTACCAAGGGCAATAAAGGGCAATAAAGTGAGACTCTGTCTCTACAAAAAAAACAGAACGAAAGAAAAAATCGGCTTGCAAGAAAAGAAAGAAGGCTTTAGGTCAGAAGTACCCCAATCCTCCTCTTCTTGACAAGCAAGAAATGCTTTATTTCAAATGGTATTTCAGCCTCACCCTCAGTGCATCCATCCATAGCCTCATCTGTATAGTCGTCGTGTTCCTTTCACATAATTGGAAAATGGCCTCTGAAAGATGCCAACATTCTCTAAGGGCGGGTGGAAAAGGATCCTCACTGTGAGGCCAGTAAATACTCAAGATTGTCTCCTGGTACCCACAAGTTGGTAGCGAGTGTCAAGACAGAAACTCATAGAGTTGGGCTAAAATACAGAGATCGAGAAATAGGATGAAAACAAGGGAGGGTCCCCTTAAACACACCTCTCTCCCTCTGCCAGTGACTTAGTGGATGACAGCTGTGGCTGTCAGGGCTCCTCCCATCAGAACTGTGCTGCACCCTCAACTTCCTTCCTGCTCGGGTTTTCCCTCTCTAGCTCTTCTGAGATGAATCTTTGGAAGTCTATGTGAGGTTGGAATGCCCTCTCAAACATTTCCATAAGGCTTCTGGGTCTGTGGAAATAAATGTGTGCAGTGATAGGTCATTGAGACTCTGCAAATTTTCATTAATATAGCACTAAAGGCATCATATCATTATTACCTATGGGTGAATATATAGGTGGCCTCATGAATACTCTTGGCATGCAAATTGAAACAGGACATCAGTTTTCATACACCAGACTGCCAAGAATGTAAAAGTCTGACTGTTGATGAAGTATGGAGAAACAGAGGCTAGCGTACTGCTGGCAGGAGCGTAAACAGGTCCATCTAGTTGGCAGAGTTACTAGAAGAACAACCCAGCCTTGCCTAGAAGGAGAAACCTAGAAGCAATATGGATTCTAGGTATTTAGCCTAAGGGGGAAAAAAAACCATGACCATGGGAAGAGCCTAAGAGCCTTTCCCATAGGACGGGATGAAGGGAGAGCCAGCCCAGGTACCTTGGGAACAGGTGCCTCATGAATACCCTTGGTATGTTCCTTGGGAACAGGCATTCGTGCTCCAGGACAGAGTCCCCCTGCTCCCCACCTACTTCCAATCACAGGCCAGACTCTGTGAATTACAAACGTTGGGCTTTGAGACAGACGCTTGTGCGTTTATTCACTCTCTGTTCAAAATGCATTTTCTGAGTTCCTCCACTTGCACTCTGCCATTGCTGGGTATCAAGGACACCTAAAGGGACCAGGCACAAAGGGAGAATCCTTTCCCAGATGCGAGCCTCGTACTGCAAGGCCCGAGCCCCGGCTCTGTGCTTTACCATAGAAATCTCCCCTCCCACGTCTCAGTCCCCAAACTGAAGATGCACCTCCTGAAGGGGCATCTGATTCCTTCTCACTAGTGTCCCATCAAGCAGTGCTGTGGGGCTGTCCGGCAGACCACTTCACTGACCGGGTCACCAACTGACAACCCCCTAGCCCCTGATCTTTTGGGAACTACTCTTTCTAGGCAGGGGCTCTTCATGGGAGTCTGAGAAGTCCGTAGAATCCCTGTCTATGATACAACAGAGTCCAGAGCTGTGTGCCTTCTGCCTGGGCACTGCCTGTCATATGTCATCACAGGGCTGAACCAGCTGGCCTAGAATAGTGGGTTGGGTGGTTAGAATCCAGCCTCATCTTCCTTTTCATATACAGTGAGAAGCTGAGGGTTCCCCCTTCCAATAAGGAGCCACATTCTCGGGAAGTGAAAGAATCCCGCATGGAGAAGCAGTGGGAGGTCAGTCGTGACCAGGATGGGATGAGGGGACAATGGTCAGGTCAGTCCATCATCCCATCAGCTCAGGAGGGAATGTGCGGGGCTCAAGATCAGGTGCTCCTATCTCAGGGAAAGACGAAGGCACACAGAGACAAGAAAAAAAATGGCAGGGGCGGGAGGGGATTATTGTCAGACTCAATAAAAACTGACTATGAACTTTAAAAGAGGAAAAAAAGCGAATGCTTTCCTTACTAGTTTCAGCTTGTCCAGCTCAGGACAAGCTGAAAAATTCCTCCCTTTTGTGTAACAACTTTCTAAAAATACTCAGGTTTCCTTTTAGACAGTCTATTCTATTCTGTTAGACTATTGTTTTTTCAGGTACCAAAATAATACTATAATCATTATATCATTAGCATGCTTTGACACTTGGTCTTGCAAACCTCCCTTCTTGTACTTTTAAAAAATTTTGGCCTGGCGCGGTGGCTCACGCCTGTAATCCCAGCACTTTGGAAGGCCAAGATGGGTGGATTGCCTGAACTCATGAGTACAAGACCAGCTTGAGCTAGAATGAGACCCCCATCTCTTAAAAATAGCCAGGCATTGTGGTGGGCACCTTTAGTTCCAGCTACTAGGGAGGCTGAGACAAGAGAATCACTTGAGTCCAAGAGTTAGAGGTTGCTGTGAGCTCTAATGCCAGGGCACTCTACTGGGGGTGACAAAGTGAGACTTTGTTTCAAAAAAAGAAATTATTGGCTCTTCTGCAACCTTTATACTAATATATTTCCTGTAGGAAACTTTCTCAAGTTATTTTCAAAAATCATATTGGCGTTGGCGCCTGTAGTTCAAGCGGCTAAGGCACCAGCCACATACACTAGAGCTGGCAGGTTCGAATCTGACCTGGGCCTGCCAAACAACAACAACTACAACCAAAAAACACCTGGGCATTGTGGTGGGCACCTGTAGTCCCAGCTACTTGGGAGGCTGAGGCAAGAGAATCGCTTAAGCCCAGGAGTTGGAGGTTGCTGTGAGCCCTGAGAGCCAGGGCACTCTACCCCGGGTGATAGTTTGAGGCTCTATCTCAAAAAAAAAAAATCATATTTGGATTTTTATGACAATTACACTGGATTTAGAAATGATTTTAAAGAAATTGCCATCTTTACCTTCTTAAGTCTTCTCAAACACAAATATGTCTTCTTCATCTATTGAGTTTGTATTTTAAACCTTCAGCAAAAACACGATTTTAGGGCGGCACCTGTGGCTCAAAGGAGTAGGGCGCCGGCCCCATATACCAGAGGTGGTGGGTTCAAACCCAGCCCTGGCCTAAAACTGCAAAAAACCCCAAACAAACAAACAAACAAACAAACAAACATGATTTTAGCTTTGTAGCTAGTTGCGGACACTGGCGGGGTTGGTCTGGGAAGCAGTCACCACTTAGAGGAGACAGCACAAGGAATTCATCTTTTCATCAGTGGCATAGAAATATTTGTGGGGAGACAAAACGTGCAGTTTTGATTCATGGAACCTCAAAGAAAGCAGAGAAGATAGGATTTACAAAAGGTATAGATGTGAGCAGATTTGAAAACTGACAATTCACGAACTTTGAAAAACAGAAGATCTGTTGGAAATGTGGAGGTTTCAGCCTTGGTTTCCTTCCTTCTATTCTTGTGATCAGGATATCTGCTGTTTTCATATATTACCGCAGAAACACCCCACCATATAGACCCTGCCTTGCCTCACGTAAGAACTTATCTGCTTTCATTTTAAAGAGCTTTCTACTATAATCAGTCCTCCGTGGGCTCCACATCCATATTTTCAACCAACCGCAGATTGCAAATATTTTGGAAAAGAAAATTCCATAAAGTTTCAAGATGCAAAACTTGAATTTGCCATTTGCCAAGTACTGTACTAAATCCACACGAATGGCGTGATGCTGACACTGACACAGTAGCTCCAGAAAATTGCTTGTTTGGGGCAATGCCAAATTTCACAGCTTTCTGCATTGCTACCATGTATGTTTGCCATAAGCAAGTTCATGCTCTTGAGTCCTGAAGAGAATC
The DNA here is from genome assembly GCA_963574655.1 of Perodicticus potto. Classification (NCBI taxonomy): domain Eukaryota; kingdom Metazoa; phylum Chordata; class Mammalia; order Primates; family Lorisidae; genus Perodicticus; species Perodicticus potto. Next base: position 4,532 of record CAUYRH010076853.1, read on the forward strand.
ATATCATCAAATGAAATGACGCTGACCTCATACTTGGAATACTGAGTTGTTTAGGACTTTCTATGGTGGCAAACTTCCAGAAAACAGCCCTTTTTAAAAATTTTTTTTTTTTGGAGATAGAGCCTCAAGCTGTCACCCTGGGTAGAGTGCTGTGGCATCACAGCTCACAGCGACTTCCAATTCCTGGGCTCAAGCGAGTCTCCTGCCTCCGCCTCCCAAGTAGCTGGGACTACAAGCGCCCGCCACAACACCTGGCCATTTTTGGTTGCAGCCGTCATTGTTGTTTGGCGGGCCTGGGCTGGATTCGAACCTGCCAGCTCAGGTGTACGTGACTGGTGCCTTAGCCCGTTGAGCCACAGGCGCCCAGCCCTTTTTAAAATTTTTTTGTGGTAAGACATTTATAATTTACTCTTAGTTATTTTGTTTATTTATTTATTTATTTATTTTAGACACAGAGTCTCACTTTGTCACCCTGGGTAGAGTGCTGTGGCGTCATGGCTCACAGCAACCTCCAGCTCTTGGGCTTAGGTGATTCTCTTGCCTCAGTAGCTGGGACGACAGGCACCCACCACAACGCCCAGGTATTTTTTTATTGCAGTTTGGCTGGGGCTGGATTTGAACCCGCCACCTTCGGTATACGGGGCTAGCGCCCTAGTCACTGAGCCACAGGCATCACCCTTACTCTTAGTTATTTTGAAGTGTACCTTTGCATTGTGCACCTTAGGTGAGATCCTACCAAATGCCCTCCTTCCTCCCACCAATTGCCCTCCCCTTCCCCTCTCCCTCCTATTCCCTCCTTGCTAGACTATACTTTTGTTTTGACTTTGTATGAATGTGTAAGTTTTTATATATATTTTGACTTTGTAGGAATGTGTAAGTTTTTATATATGTTTCATAATAGTATTGAGTACATTGGGTACTTTTCTTTTTCTTTTTTTTGGAGACAGAGCCTCAAGCTGTCACCCTGGGTAGAGTGCCATGGCATCACAGCTCACAGCAACCTCCAATTGCTTAAGCAATTCTCTGGCCTCAGTCTCCCAAATAGCTGGGACTACAGGTGCCTGCCACAATGCCTGGCTATTTTTTCGTTGTAGTTGTCATTATTTGGCAGGCCCAGGCCGGATTCGAACTTGCCAGCTCTGGTGTATGTGACTGGCGCCTTAACCGCTTGAGGTACAGGGACCGAGCCCATTGGATACTTTTAAACAGCACTTTTTGCTGTACGTATACGTTGAGCTGTGCTCACTTTTGGTTTGGGTTCCTTAAATGTTTGTTCGAACCATCCTTTCCTACCAAACGCAGCCAAAAATTCACGGCAAACATGATGACTGTTGGTTATCTGGTGTGGATGCTGCTTGCTCATCAGTTTTGTACAGTGGAAGCAATTTGGGGACTGTACACAAACTCCATTGGAACCCTGAGGGCAAAGGTTATGAGCTTCACATGATTATGACTACAACAGAATGGTCTGTGTTATTTTTCTTCTTTTTTTTTCTTGTTCACTATTTCCAGAAAATTTCCTTGTGAGTGGAAACCAATTTATAAGGATTAACCCTCTGTGATACTGCTCCTTGCCCTATTAATAAAGAATGAACATGACTACTTTCCCAAGATTTTTAATAAAAGAATAAAATATTTCTGTAATGATTATGATTCTCTGAGATTGGGGAAAATTTTTTCACAAAAGTTGCTTATTCTGCTCTGAAATTTTCAACCAGTTCATCAAGGCTGATAGTGATGTGGGTGAATGCTGATAATTGGGAAACCTGAAATAAGCCATTTGATGAATTGTTTTATTTTTTTGAGATGTAGTCTCACTTTGTCGCTCTCGGTAGAGTGCATAGCTCAGAGCAACCTCGAACTCAGGCTCAAGCGATCCTCTTGCCTCAGTCTCCCAAGAAGGTGGGACTACAGGTGCTGCCACAACACCTGCCTATGTTTTAGACATGAGATCCCACTTTTGCTTAGGCTGGTCTCAAACTCCTGAGCTCAGGTGATCCACCTACCTGGGCCTCCCAAAGTGTCAGGATTACAGGTGTGAGCCACCACGCCCAGCCTGATGAGTTGTTTTAAAGGCTATCTTCAAGATGACTTTAAAAATATTTAGGCCTATACTTTTTATCCCAGAAAATAAAACCAAAGGACTGTAAAAAAATTATTTTAATCCATGAAAGTCTGACACAATTTGGGGGTTTATTTCTAGGTGTTTTGTAGGGTTTGTTTCTTTGATTGTTATTTTTACTCCTATTTCTAATTGGTTATGACTAATGTGTAGAAGTGTTATAGCATTTTATATAGACCTTATACTCAGCAACTTTGATAAATCCTTTTTTTTTTTTTTTAGAGACAGAGTCTCCCTTTATCACTCTTGGTAGAGTGCCGTGGTATCACACAGCTCACAGCAACCTCCAACTCTTGGGCTTAGGTGATTCTCTTGCCTCAGCCTCCCAAGAAGCTGGGATTACAGGCACCTGCCACAATGCCCACCTATTTTTTGTTGCAGTTTGGCCAGAGCCAGGTTTGAAACGGCCACCCTTGGCATATGGGGCCAGTGCCCTACCCACTGAGCCACAGGCACCACGCCAACTTTGATAAATCTTATTTTATCAATACTATTGCAATTTATCAAGATTATGTCTTAAATGGTTAGGTAGGAAATAATATTGTCTGCAAACAATGCTATTATGTATCTTTCTTCCGTTTTATATGCTTCATTCCTTTATCTCATTTTCTTACATAATTTCATATACCTCACATGTTATTAAAAAATAGTGGTGATGCTTATTCCATTTCTGACTTTGTGATAATTTCTCTTTAACTTAATGTAAGTTTTGCTACAGAGTTTCAGGTGAGCTTCCTTTTTCTGGATTAATTTCTCTTCTTTCATTTCTAGTCTTGATTTTAACAAAAAACTCACTTTCACATTGAATCTCATGCAAGCTTTTAAAACTCTGATGAATTTTAGCTTATAACATTGCATTTAAGATCTTCACATCTATGTTTGCAGAAGACGTTGGCTCATAATTATCTTTTCTTCTACTGTCCATATTTTTGGTTATAGTATCAAAGTTTTTGCTAAATTCATAGTATTCATTATTAACTGCTGCATAACAAATTGCCCCAAAACTTAGCACCTTAAAACTGCTAACATTATCTCACAGTTTGAGGGTGAGAAGTCCAGGCATAGTCGAGCTGGGTGGCTCTGGCTCAGGGTCCCTCCGGAGGTCACAGACCAGCTGTCTGCTGAGACTGCAGTCATTTCAAGGCTGGAGAGGGACTGAAAAATACACTTCCAAGCTCACTCATGTGTTTGATAGTGGCCTTTAGTCCCTCTTAGGTTGTGGGTCAGAGGTAGGGGCCACCCCACACAAGGCCTGAGTGTTCTCATGACATGGTGCAGGCAGAATGGGGACTAAAGACCCCTTTCTTGGCAGGGGAAGTCACCCCCAGAAAAAGGGAAAATTAAAAAGTAAGCTGAGGGACTCGGGACCAAGAAAAGTCAGCTGGTTTACCTTTAAGCCAGCCATTGCTAAATTTCCTATCTGAACAAGTTTCCAGCCTTTCCTGAAACTCTGGCCTATTGAGGGTACAGCTTACAAACACCCCTACAGAGTCTGTGAACACTCTGAGGAAAAACAATGACCATAGAAAAGGCTATGTCAAGACCTAGAAAGATACATTATCTAGGTCATTTCCTGCCCATTAAAGAGACAAAGTAGATGCCCATTGTGGAGATTTGCACCTGGCTGGGGCAAAGACCAAGGGAACAGCCCGACTTAGAGATATGGGCAGGAGGGCTTATATTCCTTATTGCAGAGGAAGATCCTCTGTGGTGGTGATGAGAGGAAAATTCCTCTCTTCCACCGATTCCTCAGAGGAGATTGACGCCACTGGCATTTTACTCCACAGGGAACTAGCAGAGTTTGACACCTCCCTTGGAATTTATGTGTGTGACTCCAGACAGGAGGCTGCCCCCACACAAGGCTCAAGTTTCAGATTTCTCAAGACTGCTCAGATCCTTCAAGTTAATAATAATAGGAGCTGATATGCTCACCCAGAGGAACTGCTGGCATCTTTTTTCCCTCCCTCGGCTTGCCATCTGGGCAAAGAGATTTCAATAAAAGCTGAGTGGAACGGACACTTGAGGCCATTTACCAGGTCCCCTGAGTGCCCACCTTTGAAAATTCTATTCTGTGTCTTTTGTCTCTTTCTTTTTTTTTAATTTATTTATTTTTATTAAGTCATTTGTACATAGATCATGAATACATTTATGCCATTATGGGATTCAATGTGTTATTTGTACAAATTGGAGTGCTTACATCCTACCAATGTCTCTTTCTTTATCGTAGTTCCTAACTTTATGTTTCTTCAGTCAGTAGCCGCCAGTTCCACAGGTCTTAGCGAACCCTGCCCACCCTGACACATGGCCACTGAATTCTCCCCAAGTAAGGGATAGAAAAGAGAAAACACACTTCCACAATGGAAGCTGAAAACTTTGTGTTAATATCATCTAGTCTCATAAGGATATAACCATCTCTTGCTTCTGGAGACTGACCCTGGAAAACTGTGGAAGGGGTTAGGAATACCAAGAGGCAGCACTGGCCAAAACAAGTAAGGGATATTTCCTTTGTTCAGTGACTGTTTCCTGGAAAAGAGTTGAATTACAATATTTTGTCTTTTTGATCATTCTCTAATCGAGTTGTCTCTCTCCTCTATAGTCCATGGAGCACAGAAAAATGTGTTGTAAAGTTCTCTGCCTGCTCCTGTGTTCTTCTAGGCCAGCTCTTGCTACTCAAGTCCTGTGGAGTAAGAACTCCACCACCCTTGCATGGTACTGGCCAACAGCATGTCATCAGCATGGCCCATTATGGCAATATTCTTATCTCAAAATAGAACAATGTCTCAGGAGAGAGAAGAAATGATAGAGACTCAAAATCACTCCAGTGGGCAGCAAGTAGCTATAATTTTTTGAGAACCTGCGGTGGCACAGTAATATAGCTGTTTATTGCAAAGCATTCTCCGATGCTCCAAACACTTCAAGAAATGGATTTGTTTTTTGAAACAGAATCTCACTATGTCACCCTCAGTAGAGTGTCATGGCATCACAGCTCACAGCAACCTCAAACTCTTGGGCTTAAGCGATTCTCTTGCCTCAGCCTCCCAAGTAACTGGGACTACAGGCACCCACCACAATGCCTGGCTATTTTTTGGTTGTGGTTGTCATTGTTGTTTAGCAGGCCCAGGCTGGATTCGAACCCACCAGCCCTGGTATATGTAGCTGGTGCCCTAACCACTGAGCTAAAGAAACTGAGCCATGCTCGGCTATTTTTTTGTTGCAGTTGTTATTGTTGTTATAGAAGGCCCTGTCCGGGTTCAAACCCACTAGCCCTGGTACATGTGGCCGGTGCCCTAATTACTGAGCTACAGGCACCGAGTGCAAGAAACAGATTTTTGTTGCCACTTACAGATAAAGAAATTGAGATTTAGGATAAAGTCACTTGTCCCAAATCATTGCAAGAGCCAGTACTTTCAGATTCATGATGTGAGTTCAAGCCTACCCAGACCCTAAGCCTCATCCTTCCACTCTGTATCTGTAGGAGGGGGGCTCATATCCCGGCTTCTTTCAGGGCTGCTCGCCCTACTCATACCCTCAATGAATTAGAGAAGCAGGATGTACAGAGAGAAATATCATCATTATTTATTTGCTGATGAACTGGCATTTCCTGAAAGGCCTACTGTGTGCCAAGCCTCTCCCCAAGGGAGAATGTAAGTGGAGGAACCCAACCCTCAGCCGGGAGTGCCCAGCGATCCAAGTTGGGAGGCAGAAAGGGAATTCTCAGGCCACACGGTGTAGGACTCCAGAGCCTCCTCCAGGGGCGGAATCAGACTGAAATTGAGAGAAGAGTTTCAATATAGGAAGCAGTCAAATCATCTCCCCATTCTTCCCTACCAAGGACCCCCCTGCCCCCACAAGATAGGGAAAATAGCAAGGTGGTGGAATAGTTGAAAGAGTCTTGGTGTCAGGAGACTCAGTTCCAGTCTAGTTTTCACTGTAAAACTCCAAGCTCAGAGCCCTGAACAAGATTGTCCTCAAAATCCACTGATCTTCTGGGCTTTAACCCTCAACAACATGATAGAAATAGCCTGGATAACAGATACGCAGTGCACACCGTGCTTTTCAAAGCACTTTCAGTTTTGTTATGTCCATTTTACAGATAAGGAAACTGAGACTCAGATAGCCACTTGCCCTCACCTGGAGAGGCTGGGATAGACTCAAAGCCACAGGTGAGCCTGTGGAAATCCTTGCTCTGGGAACTGGAAAACAGTACTCTTGGAGGACTGGGAAGTCAGAGGCTCTGCTGGGGGTCGGGAGTCCCCCTGCCATACTCCTGGACCTCCCGAGGGGTAAAGCTGAGAAGGGCTGGAGGAAGGGAGATTGGTCTGCCCCAACCCCCGGCTTACCTTTTATGGGGGAAACGCAGGCTTTTCCACACATGCCCAAGCAGCACTTGAAGTCATCCTGGCACTGGCCATCTCTCTCACAGAAATTGGGGGGGTTAAGCATCATGCATTGGCCATGGACCACTGGGCACCTCCCAGGCTTCTGCTTCACTGGTGAGAGCAGGCGCACAGGTCAGAGGCCTTGTACTTTAGACATCAGCCCTGCTCCAGCCTGAGCAGAGGCCTCGTTCCTCCCCCATCACTACCACCTCCTCCATAAGGCATCCCCTGAAGGCAGCACCTGGCTCCCCTCTAACATCAGGCCCCCAGTCAATGCACCAGCTGTCCAGTGCTGACTGTGTGAGAGGCTTTCCAGTGCCTGGCTACCGACACACCAGTTCCTTCACCAGCCTGGTCACTAACTTCTTGCCTGGTGCAGTGAGATCCTTGACCCACTTGCTCAATAAGTCTTGGAAAGGAGGAAGTCTAGGCAGGACCCATTGCCCAGTCCCAGCCCCCTGGATGCTGTGTCCTCTGGTCACTCCCCTCTGCCACACTCCCCAACCTGCTCACCTGAGGATGAGATGTCAATAGGATCCAGGCATCTGTGGCTACAGGCATCAGTACAACATTTCTTCTTCCCTGGACACTGCCAGTCACTGCGGCACTCGGGCTTCTCATTGCTCTCCTTAGGGCACCCGATAAGTTTTGTGGGAGGGCAGGCTCCAGCTTTCACAGCTTTTGAAGAGAAGACCCAGAGGTCAGGAGAGGAGCTGAGTAGCCATCATGACTCCTGGCCAAAGTACTGCTTTCCAGAAGAGACCCTCACTTTGGCCATCCACAAAGTTCAAAGGGACATGCCCATCTGACCTCTAGGAAAAGCTTGATTGATTAAACTAGACACGTGGCCAGGACAGTCTCGGACACATGAAAATAGCAGAGGGCGTCTGGTCAAGGTCTCCCACGCAGCCCAACACAAGGCTACAGAAGGGCAAGTGTAAGGAGGAAGGCTGGGAGTGATGGAGATGGAGAGAGATAAACAAACATAAACACTGCACAGCCAGCATGAGAGATGTTGAGGACTAAAGCCAGAGGCAGAAACACGGAGACTAAGCAGAAACAGAGAGAGGCAAAGGAGAAGCAGGGACAGACTGATGATGGGAGAGGCACAGGCGGGGCTGAAGAGTGAGAGACATGAGGACGAAGAAGGATGTGGAAGAGAAGCATGTGGAAGGGAGCATGTGTAAAAGAAGCATTTATAAATGCTCAAAAGCCCTTGCAGAGACCTTGGAACTCAGCTGGACACTTAATCTACCCTCAGGGAGCGCTCCTGAAACTAAGTTATCAGAGTCTAGAGGAGGGGATATGCCCATGCCACCAGGAGACATCCGGCCCCCAACCCTGCATCCATGATTGGCCCAGGGTGACTCCAACTCACCATTTTTAGAACCTTCCACAGCCCAAGGTGCCAGGGTTCCCAGGGCAAGAAGCACCACGAGGGGAAATAGGCTACTGGACTTCATGGTGAAGGCAAGTGACTCTGATGGTCAATGCCAAGCCTCACTATTTAAATGTTTAGAGGAGGGTGTGGCCCCACTAGAACTTTTTTGGCCACTCCCAGCCGCTATTGCACAGGCAGGAAGCTTGGCCAGAGACCAGAAATCCTGACACCAGGGGATTCCATTCCACAGAAGACTATGAAGCCCACAAAATAACCACCAGAGAAGAAAAGGAAAAGATTGGCCTAAAAGGGTCAACAGGCTGATAAGGACTCCACCTCAGGTGACCTTCTGAGCCCTGAACATAATGGGGGCCCAGCCTATTAGCCTCGTGGGTGGAGAGGGGAAGGAGAGGTCAGTTGCAAAGGTGCTACCTGACCTGCAGTTGAAACCAGACGCCCAGACTCCCAGCTGAGACTTTGTGCAATATCTCCCTTGTTCTGACGCTCCCAGGCTCTCAGGCAATTGCGAAACTCTGCTGATAGCTCAATGCAACTTCCTTCTCGAAAATACTATGACGTATCACTCAACGAACAGATATTTAGGGCCCTGACATATCTGCACCGTTATGTCCCTAGTGCTTACTCCATGCCGGGTCACAGGGGAAGCACCCCTTCAATGAACAAAAGATGCAGAAGGAAGAGCTCTGCCAGAAGCGAATACTTTGGGAGCTTGGTTTTCCCAGCTGTGAAATGGGATGGGAGCTACCAAGTCAGCCCTTCTCAGAGGGTTGTGAGATTAAGGAAATGAAAGGACTCTGAAAAGAATAAATGAATTGTATCCCTTCCACCAGACAGAATTGAAGTGAATCTGAGATAAAGGGGCAAAGCAGCTCACTAGTTACTCTAATAAATCACCATTTAGCTGTGATGTAATTTGAGATGTCAGAGGAATATTCCCTAAAATGCCCCCCACTCCCCTACAGAGCCCACGTGACAGCCAAAAAGTATGGCTGCTATATATGAAACTGATTCTGTGTGCTACCTGGCCTGCATAGATCACTTTTAATTGTGAAGAGAATGATCATGATGTCTAAAATTCAACCCAAACCCCTCTGACTGCAAAGTCCAAGCTCTTGTCTCACCATCGTGTGATCTCCTGGGCTTGGGATTCTCCCAATCGTTCCTCAAAGCAAGAGTGTGGACATTCTGACAGACACGAAAGACCCCCTTACTATCAAGGAGTGACATCTCCACAAGAAGTAATTAAGTATTCTCCAACAGGCAGTCAACCGGCAGCAGATCCCACCTTGCAAACTCACTCAGTGGTTTAAATTTGGGTGGAAAAAAGAAAAGGAGAAAATTAATATGCACTGGATAATTACTATGAGCCAGGCATTTTCTCTCTGAGATGGAGTGGGTAAGAGAAATCAGAGTGTCTGAGGTTCGCCAATAGGCGGCATCACTGTCAATCAGGGTTTTTGTTCTCACCTCCACCACCCAGGGGACAACCTGATTCCTCTCACGGAGCTCCTGTACTTCCCACTCTCTGTTTTTCCCCATCTTTTTCAAAGCCACCCTCAAGAAGAGTATCCGAAGTTTTCTAAATATTTGGGTCTTAAAGAGAAAAAAAAGGATAGTACTATAGATAAAGCTTTCTGTCTGTGATTGACTCATTGATTGATTGATCGATTTAAGCCAACTCCTTTCTCATGAGAGTCCTATGATCAACTAGCATGTCTTCCAGGGGCACCATAGGATAGTGACATATAATCATTTCTGTCCTTGATGCAGTTGGTTCTAAATCTTTAAATCACAGAAGTCTAATGGGAACCTCAAAGGTTACCTAGACCAGTGGTCAGAAAAATACCATTCCTGGACCAAATCCTGCCCGCTGCCTGTTTTTGTAAATAAACTTGTATAGAACATAGCCACATTTTCATTCATTTATGTATTGTTTAACCCTATTTTCCCATTACCATGGCAGAATTGAGTAGTTACAACAGAGACCTAAAATAATTACTGCAAACCCTAAAATATTCACCATCTTGTCCTTGACAAAAAATGTTTGCTGACCCCGATCTAGGGGACCAAATCCCCAGCTTGCAGTTAAAGAGACTGAATCTCTCAGGAGAAGGTATAAGCCCTGAGGTGTTCAATGAGCTCATTATACAACATGAGGTTGAGCTTTTCAAAAATCAGTCACTCACATGCTGGGTTGCAGAACCTGTTTGGTGGTGGACACTCCCCCAACCCAATCTTTATTATTTTTTTTTATTAAATCATAGCTGTGTACATTAATGCAATTATGGGGTACAATGTGCTGGTTTTATATACAATTTGAAATATTTTCATCAGACTGATTAACATAGCCTTCTCGGCATTTTCTTAGTTATTGTGTTAAGACATTTATATTGTACATTTAGTAAATTTCACATGTACCCTTGTAAGATGCACGGTAGGTGTGGCCCCACCGATTACCCTCCCTCCCTCCATTCTCCCCCCCCTTCCTGTCCCCTTTCCCCATATTCTTGGGCTATAATTGGGTTATAGCTTTCATATGAAAGCTATAAATTGATTTCATAGTAAGACTGAGTATATTGGATACTTTTTCTTCCATTCTTGAGATACTTTGCTAAGAAGAATATATTCCGGCTCCATCCATGTAAACATGAAAGAGGTAAAGTCTCCATCTTTCTTTAAGGCTGCATAATATTCCATGGTGTACATATGGCCATTTCACTTTCTGAAATTTCCTCTGACCCTCAATCTAAAGACCACCACTCCATTCCTAT
>CAUYRH010076855.1:0-35785 GCA_963574655.1 Perodicticus potto
TTTTGAGACAGAGCCTCAAGCTGTCACCCTGGATAGAGTGCCGTGGCATCACAGCTCACAGCAACCTCCAATTCCTGGGCTCAAGCGAGTCTCCTGCCTCCGCCTCCCAAGTAGCTGGGACCACAGGCGCCTGCCACAACACCCGGCCATTTTTTGGTTGCAGCCAACATTGTTGTTTGGTGGGCCCGGGCTGGATTCGAACCTGCCAGCTCAGGTGTACGTGGCTGGTGCCTTAGCCCGTTGAGCCACAGGCGCCGAGCCTGATAGGATCTTTCAACTGGGTGATCCCCTGGCTCAAACTGATTGGTTCCTGGATCCTGGCCATGCAGTGTCCACTTAATTCTGTCCCTACTCTTTTGTCCAAGTACTTAGGTTCCGACCCTCATTGAATGCTTGGTTCATCTGGGCATAAGGGGCTGACCTTCAAGACCACTGCTCTGATCTCAGCTCCCAGTGCTTCCTCCCTGGCCCACTTGACCAGCCCCCTCGGCTTCCTCTATTCTTCAGACGGACATGCTCCTACCTCAAGCCTTTTACATTAATGGCATCTCTACTTAGAGCACTCCTTCCCCCCAAATTCACCAGCTTTGCTCCTTCACTTCCTTAAAAGTCCTGCAGAAACATGTTTTCATGAGGCCTTCTCTATCAGCCTGCTTAAAATGGAAACTACCATCCCCAATGCCCTCTGCCCCTTGCTGTTTTATTCCTGTCATTGCATTTATTATCTAACACTGTCTGTCTACCTTACTGGAAAGTATCAAGACTGGGGGTTTTTCTTTGTTTTGTTCATTGCCTTTTCTTAAATGCTTAGGACAGAGATTGTCATGGGCTGTATGTTCAATAAATTTGTTAAATGAATAAAAGAAATAATATTTTAGCAAGGATTGTTTTTGATTGTGAGTAACAAAGACTTACAAAATAGTGGCTTCACTTTTTGTGTGTGTGATGTTCACTTCGCATATAAAAGACTAGAGGTAAGTAATTCAGATCTGGCATATTAGCTTGGTGGTCTCCAAAAGTTGGTTTCTATACTGTTAACTTTACTGTGTTTTCTGCTTTTCTAAGGTCACTTCATAGCCCAGTATATCTATTAGAGCATTGGCCACTACTTCCACACTTTAGGCAGTAAGAAGGAAAAAAGATGAAAAAGGGCACCTCCTTTTTTGTAGAAACTTCCCAGAATTCCCATGTAGAGTTTCTGCATTTATCTCACTGATAAGAGATTAGTCATATTGCTGCAAGAGAAGCTGGGAAATGTGGTCTGTTCTCTGTGTGCTCAGCTAAGACACTGGGGTTCCTTTACTAGGGAAGAAGGGGAGAATGGAGATAACCAGCAGTGACTGTCATAGGGAGATGCTATTGCTGTCTCATCCCTGGGAGCTAAAGGAGTAAGCAATCCGACCTAGCCGTTTGCCCTCAGGCTACATGACACATCACTTGTGTGTGAGGTTGAACAAGAGAACTGAGGCATTTCTTGTTGCTTTCTCAATATCATAGAGGAAGTGCAAACCACGGAGGAGGGCAAAATGAAACAAATGGAAGCTGTAGAACATACATTCTGGACATTCCTTACTGCCCATGCCTGGTCCTGATGGACAAGACAGCCCCAAGGGCCCTGGCATCTATTTTAGGAAAAGGCTAAATATATTTAAGTATATTCATGGGAATAATACAGTATCACATGGTAACATTGATTTCTCTATCAGCCCTTGCAATAGAGTAAAAGACACATCCCACTATTTTATAATGATAAAGAATGACCAGTGACACCTGTTTTTCAGATAATCATGTACTCCTTGAGTTAAACCATGAACAGACGGGGTAGAAAATGACACAAGCTTGACCAGTGGTTCTTAACTTCTCTTGGGCTATATGTGTCCTTAGAGATTCTTTAGGAATAGTATAAAGCCTCTCTCTAAGAGTGGTTCTCAACCTTCCTAATGCCGAGACCCATTAATACAGTTCCTCATGTTGTCGTGACCCCCAATCATAAAATTATTTTCATTGCTACTTCATAACTGTAATTTTGCTACTGTTATGAATCTTAATCTAAATATCTGATATGCAGGATGTATTTAGGCGACCCCTGTGAAAGGGTCATTTGACCCCCAAAGGGGTCATGACCCACAGGTTGAGAACTGCTGCTGTAGAAAAATAGACATCTGCTCCTACTCACAAAGCTTGGCTTGTCACCTCAGGGAGCTCATGGACTGCCCTGAAGCCCATCTATTAGTCCAGATAATTCAGGAGAGGTTTTGGGAAATATTCTAAGGAGGAAACACAGTGTAGGAATAAGTGAATAGTCCCACAATTCCTCATACACAACACCAAGATCAGAGTCCCTACCACAGTGTTATCAGTTTAACATGGAACCTTCCAGACCTTACAATACAGACCATTTAAAAAAAAATACACATGGTCTGGATAGCACATACAGGACGGCAACTTATTTTTATTCATTCACTCAGCGGTATCTCTTGGAGATTTTTCCATGTTGTTTTTCCATTTTTCCTAAGCATGGTACATTGTTTCTACAATTCTGATCTGGCTGTTTTACTTCTAGAGAAAGAAAAATGAGCCATAGAATATTCAAAAAGGGGAAATAAGGGAATCAAGTATTTTTTTTTTTTTAAAGAACAGTCTAAATGAATTCAAACTCTTCAGGATGTAAAGAAGCCGAGGAGTTGAATGTTACCACAAGTCATAAAATCATGAAAGAAGGGAAATTATATAGCAGCTTTTAACATATAAAAATGAGGGCTTTTCTGAAAGGACAGAAGAAGTCATTTTAGGAAAAATAGGAGGACTGATTATTTTACATGGGGGATAAGAATGAGAGGAAAATGACAGAAGAGACAGGCTGTCCGGTTGGGACCCATTTTTACTTGCCCTGTCCCACTATTCTCTGCAGCCTTTTGCCTCTCCCACAGCTCCTGCAGGGCATACACACCTCAGAACTGGGAGAGTGCCCACCCCAGAAGTTACCAGGTAATGTCAGCGCAGTGCTGGCACCCTGCTGAGGGGTGGGGAGATAATACTAACACATGCAAGGAGGCTGGCCAGGCTGGTGCTTTCCTTCCCCTCCCCTATCTCTGCGGACTAAATAAGTATATCCTGGAACAGAGAGATGGGAGCCCAGGTTACAACACTGGTGACTGCCCAGCCTGGAGCATCCCACCCGTGTCCCCGCACACTACAGGAGCAGAACCAGTTCTCTTCCCTCAGGTAGATAAAAATCCTAAGGCCATATGTATGAGTCTACAGATAAAAATAGAGGTAAAGAATGAGACAAGAGGAATCCAAGCACTGTAAAAGACAGCAGTAAACTCAAGCAGGAGAAACAGTACAGGAAATTGAAATGACCCCAATAACTATTCTCAGAGAGATAAAAAGAGATATTGGGAAGCCAATAGCAGGAATAAGCAGTTATGAAAAAATCAGACATTAAGAATATAAAATACTATATAATATATATTCTCTTTTTTGAGACAGAGTCTCAGTATGTCGCCCTTGTAGAGTGCTGTGGCATCACAGCCCACAGCAACCTCAAACTCTTAGGCTTAAATGATTCTCTTGCCTCAGCCTCCCAAGTAGCTGGGACTACAGGCGCCCTCCAAAATGCCCAGCTATTTTTTTTGTTGTTGTTGCAGTTGTCATTGTTGTTTAGCTGGCCTGGGCCGGGTTCAAACCGGCCACCCCTGGTGTATGTGGCTAGAGCCATAACCACTGTGCGACAGGCGCCAAGCCTGAAATACTGTATTATTATACAGTAGAACTAAGAGATACAGTGGATGGGCTGGGAAACAAACTGGATATATGAAAAAACCAAAAATGTGAATCCAAAGATGAGGTCAAGAAATTAACTCATAAGGTAAGTCTACAGGAGATGCAAAGAATGAGAGAAAAGTTTGAAGCAAGGAAGATGGAAGGAAAAGGACCCATATTGTACAAAGAAATCCCAGTAAGAGAAAGAAAAATTTGCAGAAATGATGTCTGCAACTTTGATTCTGCTACTCTTTAAAACATTAATTACTGCATCTGCTGTTTCAACATTTGTTTTGTGCTTATGAGGTACTTGCCCCATTAGAGCCATGACTAATGCTTCCCACTGTCCTGGAGCTTAAATTCTAGTCTGCCAGAGGCCAATAAGCAGCTAAACAAAAAGGTCCCAGTTTGTGAGTGGTGAGTGCTTTGGTGACAACAGGATTTGGTGATGTTACCAAGAGTAATTGGGTGCTCTTAAAATGATGCTTAGAGAAGTCTTCTCCAAAGAGGTGGGATTTAAGCTGAGGCTTTAAATGCAAGAAGGACCCATCATGTCAAGATCTGAAGGGAAAGCATCCAGGGTGGAGGGAATGAGCCAGTGGGGTGGACCCCGCTGAGGCTGAAGGATAACCTGCAGTCTGATCATGTAGGGCCGTAGAAACAGACCATGGGGGGAGACGAGGGTGGCTTAGTGAAAAAACTAAATTACAGCCTCAGAGTTGAGTGATGTAAGCTGCATTATTTTCCATTATATTATGTTTAGCAGTTTCCTACTGATAATATTCAACTATCTTTGACCCATAAAAACAGGAATTTGTTATGGTTCAGTCTAATACATGTTAACCAAGTAGAAGTCTGGGCAGCCTGGACCTTTTTAAGAATTGTTTAGGGCCAGATGCCGTGGCTCACGCCTGTAAAAACATGCTGGTAGGCCAAGGTGGGTGGATCACTTGAGCTCAGGAGTTTGAGACCAGCCTGAGCAAGAGTGAGACCCTGTCTCTTAAAAAAATAGCCGGGCGTTTTGGCAGACACCTGTAGTCCCAGGTACACTTGGGAGGCTGAGGCAAGAGGATCACTTAAGCCTAAGAGTTTAACGTTGCGGTGAGCAATGATGATGCCATGACACTCTACCCAAGGTGACAGAATGAGAGTCTCTCAAAAGAAACAAAGAAAGAAAAGAATTGTTTGCATAATCTCATCATCAATTATTGCCTCTTGAATTTCTCATATAAAATAGAGGAGCTAAATGTTAAAAAAATAAAAGTTTGGTGGGCGCCTGTAGTCCCATCCACTTGGGAGGCTGAGGCAAGAGAATCACCTAAGCCTAGGAGTTGGAGGTTGCTGTGAGCTGTGTGACGTCACAGCACTCCACCGAGGACGATAAAGTGCTAAAAAATAATAATAATAATAAAATAAATTTTGCATTTGGAGGAAAAACATAACTTGTGGACATTCACAATGAGATGCCACTTTGAAATGTTTCAGTTAGGATTTGACAGATGTTCACTGAGGTCCTACTGTGTGCCAGCTGGGGCTGCGTTAGCTACTAGAAATATAAAGAAGAACAAGGCCATCACAAAGTGGGAACAGATAAACACTGAGATACACTTGGCCAGGCTCCTCTGGGACTCTCAGGCTCCTAACGGGTGGGGCAGAGCACACCAGGAGGTGTTACCAAATCGGATGAATGTGACATCCACAGAGGAAGGAAGTGTTTGTTAATGACATTTCTCACTAATGTTGGTGAATATGGTACAGAATGGATGGCTGGAGGATTACTTAGAGTTTGATGTTTGGAGGCAGCGAACACCTAAACTTCCTACCAAAACATTAGACTCCAAGATAGATGTAAATATTAATAGTATTTTTTGTTTGAGTTTTTTTTCTGTTTTTTAAATTTTTTTGTGTCTTTTTTCTTTCAGATTAATATGAAGTATGAACAGTAAGGTTACAATGTTTGTGTTTGTTAGGCAAGGTCTTGTTTGTTTTTTTAGAGAGGGGGGTCTTGCTATGTTGCCTAGGTGGGACTTGACCTCTTGGGCTCAAGTGATCCTCCCTCCTCAGTCTCCTGAGCAGCTGGGATAACAGGCATATGCCACTATGCCTAGCCACATGTGGAACTTTTATTGTTTTTTTTTTTGTTTTCTTTGGGGACTGCTCTGTCTTAAACTCTGGTTTTCCCTCCTTCAGGGGGTGTTGGAAAGAAGGGTGTCAAATGATAGTCCAGCCACAGAAACCTAGCTCTTCCCAAGGAGGGGACTCAAAGATACATCCAAGGACAACTCTGCCAGAAACAGCCAAAGGGCAATTGTCAGGATATGAAATTGAAGTGTCTTTTAAAAGTGTAACCATTTTGCTTTTATCAGTAAGACGCCAATGTTTCTATCACCAGTTCTTCAATGAAGGATTTGACCCTGGCTGACTCAGAGCTAGTCTTGCCTGGCCCTGCTGTTGACTGGCCATGTGACCTGTCCAAGGGGCACCTCTTTGAGCCTCCTTGTTCTCACCTATAAACTCAAAGTGTTGAGTTTGACCCCTTTAAATTCTAAAAAGTGATGCCTGTGCTCTACAGATTTATCGAGCACAATCTAGTAATGCAAAAAGGCAGACCCTTGAGTTTTGATTAATGAACTGTATCTAGGCCTTGGGCTCTAGATACAAGGCCTGTTTTTTATAGCAAGAACAATAAATTGCTATAGGTGTCCAGACTGTACAGTTAATAGAGTTGTCTCAGCTGTCCATGTTCTGGCGTAAGGGAGCAAACCAGCACAAAGGGTCTGGTCTTAGCTTCACACACCCTTACACATAAATGAGGCAAATATGTCACGTCTTACAATCAGTCCAACTCTATTTTTCTTTATTGGGGGTGGGGGCGGGTGAGTGGTCAGTAAATTCAGGCCCAGTCATTAAGAGTTGGTCCCCCAGTAAAATTTTCCGTGCTAGAGGTGGAAGGAATCACTTGCTCATTTTTATTCTTGACCCTGCAGAAAGCCTCCCCTCCCACCCCTTGAGCTAGTGAGTCACTTCCTCCCTGCAAACCTCTAAAGCTTCCTTTCTTCCTCAGCTCAGACCTGGCTGGAAGGATAGAACTCTGGACTGTTGGGCAGGCAGGGTGTGGCAGGCAGCACACAGCACACCTTAGATGTGTGTTGGATGGCTTCGGAAATGTTAGAGAAGGGGCGTCCATGCCAGAGATAGTATTTACGTGTTCTGACATATGCCAAGTGTTGGATTCTAGGTTCAGCATTTTTTTTTCCTTTTATTTTAAACAACTCTAGGAGAGAAACGCCCATAGAAGGTACAGCAGATTGCGGGTTTATTTTATGACTCATGGAAATTTCTAAAATGATAAATATTGGCTCAGCAGTAGCCTGACATAAGAAACACTCAACTAAAGCACCATGGTTACAAGAAACAAGAAGAGCATATTCAACAAATAAACTGTGACTCTACTTTGAAGCTTTCAGAAAAACAAAAAAAGAGCAGAAAGCACAGCCTGGATTCTGTGAGTTTCTCTTTCTGGCCTGGATTCTGTGAGTTTCTCTTCCTGGTGGGCCAAGGTTCCATTTGTTTTTCCTCCGGCCAGAAATTCCCCCAAGATGGTTTGCACTATCTTCTTGGCCAGGAAGATATTTCGAATGGCTTTGGTTGTATACTTTATTTAGTCCAGGCTCTTTTTGGTAACAATGCAAAAATATTACCAATCATAAAAATTAACAGGAATAAAAATGAAAATATATTCTCCTCAGAAAAAAAAAAAAAAAAGGAAAATAATTTCTGAGTAAAAATCCCTCTATCGCTATGTCTGTGACACTGGCTATCTTGGAGAGATGTTAGGAATCTGGAATATCAGCTCGTTTCAGAGAACATTTACCTGTACGAGCTATAGGTAATGGTTAGGGTCCTCCTGAGTTGAGTTTTTCTTTCTTTCTTTTCTTTTTTTTTTGAGACTGAGTCTCACTGTCACTTTGGGTAGAGTGTCATGGTGTCATAAGCAACCTCAAATTCTTGGACTTGAGCAATCCTCTTGCATCAGTCCCCTGAGCAACTGGAACTGTAGGTGCCCACCACAACACCTAGGTTTTCTATTTTTAGTAGAGATGGTTCTGGCACTTGCTCAGGCTGGTCGCAAACTCCTGAACTCATGCGATCCACCTGTCTGAGCCTCCCCGACTGTTGGGATTATAGGTGTGAGCCACCCCACCTGGCCTGAGTTTTTATTTCTTTTTTAATTTTGGAGTTTTTGGCCAAGTCTGGGTTTGAACCTACCACCTCCGGCATATGGGGCCAGTGCCCTACTCCTTTGAGCTACAGGTGCCACCCTGAGCTTTTATTTCTTATGAAGGAAATTAAGCATTACTTTAACTTCCCATCAGCCTATTTCATTTTCTGAAGAAAATATAATATCCTGATATACATTCTCCATGAAAGACTTGTATAACCACTTACTGAAAACCAGTGATGAGTAGCTGGAATCTGCCTTTGACTGTTTTATCCTGTGTAACTGAGGTTTATTATTAACAGAGCAGCATCACGTATTAACAGTGCCTTTTAGTTCGCCCTTCACTTCCCCCTTTTTACCCACGATATAGTCCAGAATCATGATAAACACGTGGTAAGGAGAATTAATCACAAAGTAAACAGAAGACTTAGGCTTCAAATAAAACAAATGGGACTGTTAAGCATGTGAATGTCCTAGGCAAGGGACCCAAAAGATGGCTCCAAAAGTGTTTCATAAATCCACCAGGTTATGTCACGAACATAAGGACTTCCCTTGTGCAAGTGGGAAGCCAAGTGGGGCGGATGTCAGGCCCCGGACTAAGACTCTAAAACATATCGTGGGGGAGGTGGGAGGCATAGGCAGTTAAAGCCATTCCATAAGCTCCTGCACAGAAGCCACCTTGAAGAAGGAGAGAGATGAAGTGCCCGGCATGGTCTGGAACCCCAGTGCTAGTGGCAAGGGAGGTGCAATGGGACACTGCATCTGACTGCCCTCTGACCCAGCTGCTGGGAAGCTCATCTCAAGTTTCTCCAGAAGGAGAGCCAGATTAATCAGAGAGATGTGACGTTGGTCCTGGTGTCAATGCTGAGGAACAGGCTTCTTTGGAAGGCCCAGCCCTCCGTGCTGTGCCTCCCTTTGCTTCTCCGCTCATCTCATATTAATCAGCATTGCAACCTGATGGGGCAGGACTTCTCCCCACTGGCAAGGCAGAGGCAGGAGCATCTCTCCAGGTAGCCAAGGTGATGCTGGCAGCCACAAAGGTAACAGTTGGGATGGCTCAGGCAAGAATGCATTGCCATGCTGTCTGCCAAGGCACAGGGCCTGGGCCCTGTGCCAGGACATGGATGGGCCTGGGCCATTCTGCTGGTTGAGCCAAAGAGTATGAAAGAGAATTCAGAATGGAAATCACTTTGGTGCATTTTTTCTGGTTATTAAAAAATACAGGTTTATTGGGGGGGAAATTATGAAAATGTATAAAGAAGAAAATAAAATAAATGTCCCCTAATAATTGTCCCATAACCTTTTAAATCTAATAACAAAAATGTGGGTTTTCCAAACATAATTATCTAGGAATACTTTCTCTTTATTAAGAAAAATAAAATACCTCTGTACAGAAAAGTTTCGCCTTCACTTCCTTGCAATTCTTTTCCCTACCACCAAAATTATACCCTAGCACTGGTTTAAAATGGACATTTACACAAGTACATCAGAGGTAGGTAGATATATAGACACAGTTTTATGTGCCTGTGATTTTTAAAAACATAAATAGCATATTCCATCAGCAACTGGCTTTTGGTATGTCTTGGACACCTTTCTATGGCCTTACTAATAGATCTATCCCATTCTTTGTCCTGCTACATAGTATTCCATTTTATGAGCACACCAGAGTTTGTTTATTTACCTTACTGAGAGATATTTAAGTAGCTTCCAGCAACAAAATGCAATTGCTATCCTGTGATTAAGATACTAATTACTACACATGGGTAACTACTGTTCTAGTACAGATAACTAAAATTTGAAACGTCTGGATTAAAGAGTATATGCACATTTTGTTTTTTTCAATTTTGGCTGGAGCCAGGCTTGAACCCATCACCTCTGGTATATGGGGCCGGCGCCCTACTCCTTGAGCCACAGGTGGCACCCACACATTTACTTCTTGAAACCTAAAACAAATTGCTGTCCCAAAAGGCTTTATCTATTTGTCCTGTCACCAAAAGTGTATGTAAGAGTACCCATCACTTCACATCCTCACCAAAACCAGACATCAACCATTGCAAATTTTGCCAGTCTGACTGATAAAAATTATTTCATCACTAGAATTTGCAATTTCCTGATTACTAGTGATGTTGAGCATTTAACCAAAGGTTTCTTTTTTATGTATTTCCTCTTCTGTGAAATATTTATTCATGTATTATTGATTTTCCTTATGTCTTTTTCTGATTTTAGGAGTCATTTAAATGTTCCTATTATTAATCCTTTGCTATGTATATGTGAAAAAAATATATTTCCTAGATGTTTCTTATCTTTTAACTTTGTGTATTATGTGGGGTTTTTTGGTTTTTTTTGGGGGGGGGGACAGAGCCTCAAGCTGTCACCCTGGGTAGAGTGCTGTGGCATTACAGCTCACAGCAACCTCAACTCCTGGGCTCAAGCGAGTCTCCTGCCTCAGCCACCCAAGTAACTGGACTACAAGCGCCCACCACAACGCCCGGCTATTTTTTGGTTGCAGCCATCATTGTCGTTTGGTGGGCCTGGGCTGGATTCGAACCCGCCAGCTCAGGTGTATGTGGCTGGCACCTTAGCCACTTGAGCCACAGGTGCTGAGTCATGTATTAGGTGTTTTATCTTGTATTAAATGATTATATTTTATCCCCTTGCCTTAGCTTCCCGAGTAGCTAGGACTAGACCTTTTTTTATTTTTAGTAGAGATGGGGTCTTGCTTTTGCTCAGGCTGGTCTTGAACTCCCGAGTTCAGATGATCCACCCTCTTTGACCTCCCAGAGTGTTAGGATTACAGGCCTGAGCCACGGCACCCAGCCTGCATTTTTACTTTTGTTTAAGAAAGCCTTCCTACCACCAAGATTTCATTTGGAATTAGTTTTATATTTTGTGAGGTATCTAACTTTATTTTTTTGCAAATGTATATCCAATTTTCCCAGAACTATTAGTCTAGTCTATCTTTTTCTCAATGATATGAAATATCATTTTTATCATACATCTCATTCTTATATAGAAACAGACCAACATGGGTCTATTACTATTACTAATTTTCCCACTTATTTATTCATTATTATAAAGATAACCACCTTTTTAATTACTCTAGCTTTACGTATTTTAAATATTTGATAGGCCTTTATTATTCTTTCCTTAAAAATTATCCTTTGTTATCCTTATGTATTCTCTCTTCCCTATGAAGTTCTTTTAAAAATTCTGATGGCAGGGCGGCGCCTGTGGCCCCATATACTGAAGGTGGCGGGTTCAAACCTGGCCTCGGCCCGAACTGCAAAAACAGAAAAATAGCCAGGCGTTGTGGTGGGCGCCTGTAGTCCCAGCTACTCGGGAGGCTGAGGCAAGAGAATCGCCTAAGCTCAGGAGTTGGAGGTTGCTGTGAGCTGTGATGCTACTGCACTCAACCAAGGGCGATAAAGTGAGACTGTTTCTACAAAAAAAAAAAAAAAAAATTCTGATGGCATCCCGGCTCAGCACCTATAGCTCAGAGGCTAGAGTGCCAGCCACATACACCGGAGCTGGCAGGTTCGAATCCAGCCCGGGCCTGCCAAACAACGACAACTACAATAAAAAAAAATAGCCGGGCGTTGTGGCGGGTGCCTGTACTCCCAGCTACTTGGGAAGCTGAGGCAAGAGAATCATTTAAGCCCAAAGAGTTTGAGGTTACTGTCAGCTGTGACACCACGGCACTCTACCCAGGGCGGCAGCTTGCGACTCTCGTCTCGGAAAAAAAAAAAAAAAAAAAAAAAAAATATATATATATATATATATATATATATATATATATATTCCGATGGCATTTGATTGGTATTGCACTGTTTTTAGTAGTCAATTTGTGGAGAGTCCATTATCTTTACAATATTGATGATTCTTTTCTCCTATGAGCATGGCATATTTCTATAATAGTTTATGCTTTCCTTTGTGGCCTTCAGTAAAACTTTATACTTTTCTTCATGTAGACTCTACACATGGATTAATTAGATTATTTTAAGGTATTTTATGAATTCATTCATAGCCTAGCCACCTCACTGAGCCCTCATTATTTCTAATACTTTTCCACTTAATTTTCTTTGTCTTTTTTTTTTTTGGTAGAGACAGAGTCTCACTTTATTGCCCTCCGTAGAGTGCTGTGGCGTCACAGCTCACAGCAACCTCCAGCTCCTGGGCTTAGGCGATTCTCTTGCCTCAGCCTCCTGGGTAGCTGGGACTACAGGCGCCCGCCACAACACCCGGCTATTTTTTGATGCGGTTTGGCCAGGGCCGGGTTTGAACCTGCCACCCTCCTTATATGGGGCCGGTGCCCTAATCGTCGCTGAGCCACAGGCACCGCCCTCTTTTTTTTTTTTTTTTTTTTTTTTTAGACAGAGTCTCACTAGGCCACCCTTGGTAGTGTGCTGTGGCATCACAGCTCACAGCAACCTCAAACTCTTGGGCTCAAGCGATTCTCTTGTCTCAGCCTCCCAAGTAACTAGTACTACAGGCGCATGCTGCAATGGCCAGCTAATTTTTTCTATTTTTTAGTAGAGATGGGGTCTCAGTCTTTCTCAGGCTCATCTTGAACTCCCAAGCTCGAGATTCTTTCAGCTCGGCTTCCCAAGAGTGCTAGGATTATAGGCATGAATCTCCATGCCCGGCCTATTAATGGATTTTCTAACGTCAAACCATCATTGCCTTCTATGAATCATTCTACTCTGGCGTAAGGTTTGTTCTCTTCACATACTGCTAGATTTGTTTTATTAGTAATTTATTTAGAGGCTCGGCGCCTGTGGCTCAAGCGGCTAAGACGCCAGCCACATACACCTGAGCTGGTGGGTTTGAATCCAGGCCGGGCCCGCCAAACAACAATGACGGCTACAACCAAAAAATGGCTGGGCGTTGTGGCGGAGGCAAGAGAATCGCTTGAGCCCGGGAGTTGGAGGTTTCTGTGAGCCGTGACGCCACAGCACTCTACCCAGGGTGACAGCTTGAGGCTCTGTCTCAAAAAAAAAAAAAAAAATTATTTAGGATCTTCACATTTATTTTCAAAAGAGAGATAGCCCTATGTTTTATTTTGCTTTTATATTTGTAAAATATCTTGGGACAGTTTGGGCCCCAAGATAGAAAATAAATTGAGACTATTTCCCTTTCTGCCTTTCTCTGAACAGGTTATTTAAGATGAGACTTACCTATAGCTTAAAGCTTTGATAATTTTGGCCTGAAAAACCCTTAGGTCCTTATAATTGATTTCTTTTTTTGTTTGTCTTTTTTTTTTTTTTAGAGACAGAGTCTCACTTTGTCACCCTCAGTAGAGTGCTGCGTTATCACAGCTCACCTATCACAGCTCACAGCAACCTCCAGCTCTTGGGCTTAGGTGATTCTCTTGCCTCAGCCTCGCGAGTAGCTGGGACTACATGTGCCCGCCACAACGCCTGACTATTTTTTTTGCAATTTGGCCTTTGAACCCGCCACCCTCAGTATATGGGGCCGGTGCCCAACTCACTGAGCCACAGGCGCCGCCCTTTATAATTGATTTTAAACATAAATCTACCTTAAAGTTAGCCTTACAGTAATGATTACATTTTCTTCTGTGAGCATTGTTCTTCTCAAGTGTTCTGCTTCTTGAGTCAATTTTAGCACTTTATCTTATTCCTGGAAAATAATGCATTTCTGTGGATTTTAAATTTGAGGGATATACTGTATATATTATTTCCTATTTCCTTATAATAAAAATATGCCAACCTGTAACTGTAGTAGTCTCTTGCTTGGACCAGCCATCAGATAGATAGATAGATAGATAGATAGATAGATAGATAGAGAGTATAATTTTTTTTTGAGACAGAGTCTCACTTTATTGCCCTCAGTAGAGTTCTGTGGCATCACAGCTCACAGCAACCGCCGATTCCTGGGCTTAGCCAATTCTCTTGCCTCAGCCTCCCAAGTAGCTGGGACTATAGGCACCCACCACAACGCCCGGCTATTTTTTGTCGCAGTTTGGCCAGGGCTGGGTTTGAACCCGCCACCCTTGGTACATGGGCCTGACACACTACCCACTAGTGCCACCTAGTATAAATATTTTTAAAAAGACTTCAGGCTGAGCAAAAAAAAAAAAAAAAGACTTTTCAGGCTCAGAGTCTATAGCTCAGTGAATAGGGCACTGGCCACATACACCAAGGTTAGCGGGTTTGAACCAGGCCCTGGCCCACTAAACAACAATGACAACTGCAATCAAAAAAAGCTGGGCATTGTGGCAGGTGCCTGTAGTCCCAGCTACTCTGGAGGCTGGGGCAAGAGAATCATCTAAGTCCAAGAGTTTGAGGTTACTGTGAGCTGTGATGCCATAGCACTCTACCAAGGGCAACGTAGTTAGACTCTGTTTCTTTTCAAAAAAATTAAAAAAAAAAGACTTTTCAAAGATCCCCATCCTAACAGAGATACAAGATCTCTGCTCAAAAATCTGGGATGCTTTGATATTCACCCGATCTAGATTCGTTTTACAATCTCTCTTCCCTCATTGTCTATTCTCTTTCCATTCTGTATTTTTAAAAAATCTCTTATAGCAATTGACATATTGCATATTTATTTCGTTGTTTATTGTCTCTTTACACCCAATATGATATATTCTCTGAGAATCTCATTCTCCCCTTCTGAACTGGCTATTAATTTATGTAACATCACTTCGCACATGGAAGATAAAAACTAAATACTTGTAGAAGATGTTGACTGAAGCGATTATTCTTTTCTTGCGGTATTCTGTGGTCTACTCTATCAATTTTATTCTCTAAGTGTTAGTTCTGTTCATTGAATTTGGCATTTCATCCTCATAGTTTCTTCTTGAAATTGCTCTTACCGGCTCGGCGCCTGTGGCTCAACGGGCTAAGGCGCCAGCCACATACACTTGAGCTGGCGGGTTTGAATTCAGCCCGGGCCCGCCAAACAACAATGACAGCGGCAACCAAAAAATGGCTGGGCGTTGTGGCAGGCGCCTGTAGTCCCAGCTACTCGGGAGGCGGAGGCAGGAGACTCACTTGAGCCCAGGAATTGGAGGTTGCTGTGAGCTGTGATGCTACGGCACTCTATCCAGGGTGACAGCTTGAGGCTCTGTCTCAAAAAAAAAAAAGAATTTTAACTCCATGTATTATTCCCAACTCTGTATTGTTTTGATGGAAATTCACATACACATTTCTAAAAGTTAAGTAATTTATCTTTTGGCTTAGTACTTCCATTAAAACAGAATAGAATGAACACAAATTTTTTTTTCTTTTTGAGAGTGTCAACCTGTCACCCTGGGTAGAGTGCTGTGGCATCACAGCTCATAGCAACCTCCAACTCCTGGGCTCAAGCGAGTCTCTTGCCTCTGCCTCCCAAGTAGCTGGGACTACAGGTGCCCGCCACAACGCCTGGCTATTTTTTTGGTTGTAGTTGTCATTGTTTGGCGGGCCCGGGCTGGATTCAAACCCGCCAGCTCTGGTGTATGTGGCTGGCGCTCTAGCCACTTGAGCTATAGGCACTGAGCCAGAATGAACATAATTATCTGTAGGGGGTTGATGTATTAGATCAAGTGGAATCCCAGCTCCTGGGAGGATGGCTTCAGCCCAGCAGTTCTGGTGCAGCCTGGGCAACAGAGTGAGGCTTTGTCCAGCGGAACTTTAGCTAATTTAATGGTCTTTGGTGCCCCTCCCACATCCCCTTGGCACTTACCTCTGCCTGCCCAGGGCTGCTTACTCTGATTTTCTGTCCCAGGAGTGTCACACCCTGTGGAGCAGCCCTCAAGCAATAACAGACAGGTAGTTGGTAGAAAGGATTCAGCCAGCAGGAGAATCGCCTGGGCCCAGAAGTTGGAGGTTGCTGTGAGCTGTGTGATGCCGCAGCACTCTGTTGAGGGCGATTAAGTGAGACTCTGTCTCTACAAAAAAAAAAAAAAATTATCTAGGCAATGCTGTCAGGATATCCATTTATGCATGAGACTGGAAAAAGAAAAAAGACAAATGCTTTCTTTCTGTTAAACCAAAGCATTTGGTTTAAACTATCAATTTTTAAAAGTTACAGTGCCTGGCTCGGAGCCTGTGGCTCAACGGACTAGGGCGCCAGCCACGTACACCTGAGCTGACGGGTTTGAATCCAGCCCGGGCCCGCCAAACAACGATGGCTGCAACCAAAAGGTGGCCAGGCATTGTAGCGGGCGCCTGTAGTCCCAGTTACTTGGGAGGCGGAGGCAGGAGACTCGCTTGAGCCCAGGAATTGGAGATGGCTGTGAGCTGTGATGCCATGCTACTCTACCCAGGGTGAAGCTTGAGGCTCTGTCTCAAAAAAAAAAAAAAAAAAAAAAAAAGTTACAGTCCCTGACCCCCAAATTAAAGAAGATCTCAGTTATAAGAAGAGGCAGGATTATTTAAATTTAAGGGAAGGATTTTTTTTAATAACCTGTTTTCATGGTTAATTCAAATATAGTCAATATTAAAATGATGTATAATTAACATGTTTTATAAGCTTATGTATTAACTTTTTGTTTTTTTTTTTTGTTTTTTTTTTTTTTGAGACAGAGCCTCAAGCTGTCACCCTGGATAGAGTGCTATGGCATCACAGCTCACAGCAACCTCCAATTCCTGGGCTCAAGCGAGTCTCCTGCCTCCGCCTCCCAAGAAGCTGGGACTACAGGCGCCCACCACAACGCCCAGCCATTTTTTGGTTGCGGCCGTTGTTCTTGTTTGGCGGGCCCGGGCTGGATTCGAACCCGCCAGCTCAGGTGTACGTGGCTGGCGCCTTAGCCCGTTGAGCCACAGGCGTCGAGCCTGTATTAACTTTTGTAACATGTTTGTAAATTTTCTGTATTGCAAATGCATTAAATATTTAGTTTCAGTTTTGAAATTTTATACATATTCTGTACTCTTTTTGTTTGTTTGTTTGTTTGTTTGTGGTTTTTGGCCAGGGCTGGGTTTAAACCCACCACCTCCGGCATATGGGCCAGCGCCCTACTCCTTTGAGCCACAGGCGCCACCCACATATTCTGTACTATTAACAAAATAGCAGTGTTTTTCATTGCATTCTGTTTTTTGCAAAATAAATGCTGACATACCAAAAAAAGAAAAAAGAAAGGATTCAGCCTCGGCAACCCTGGCTTGGGATGTCTCTGTGGGGTGTTCTAGTCTGTCTCCCAGAGTCCCCAACTGCAGTGATTGCAGGTTGCCCCTGCGGTCACTATGGTCACACTCCAATGATTGTCTGTCTTCCCTTCCTGACCTCATTTCCCAGTTCCTTTATTGGTGTCTGGGATCATGTCCCAAATACACTACTTGTACTCAAATTCTTGCTTCAGGCCATGGTCTTCTTTGGGGGGATTCTCAGACAAATGCTTAAAATAAATCAGGCCACATGCAAGAAATAATGGCTAATATTTATTAAGTCCTTACTATGTACCAGACACCATTCTAAGCACATCATTTAACATTCACAACAACTCTTTTGGGAACACTGATCATCTGAGGCTTATAAGGTTCAATGTCTTATCTAAGGTCATGTATCTAATGGGCCATGAAGGATTTAAACCGAGACTATTTAACTCAAGTGGCAATGGTTTTAATCACCATATGTCCTATGACACAGCATATCAAGTTCCTCAAACATCTTCACGGGTATATATTGCAGTACATACACAATAGGCCCTTGAGGGCACTGTGCTGATGGATTTTGCTTATAGATGAACAGATAGATTTCTTTAACCTATCAGCAATAGTAATGTTGCATAACTTGGATTGTCTGCACTTGTCCAACTGAAATCCAGGTCACATGCAAGAAGCTTTTCTTTGTTCTAACCACATTAAAGAGCTCAGCAATGTTTTCTTTTCTCCAGGCTCTTCTAAAATTAAACTCTGCTTTTGCAGCTAACCACTGTTGGTGTTGTTTTGCTTAAAACTAGCCACCCAGCTTAAAATTTGTCATACGATAAGTAAAGGTTGCCATTTATGCCCCAATAACAAGCTGAGCTGACCCAGGGTTTTAGCTGGTCGTGATGCTGTGTGAGGCGTGCTCATTACAGGTTTGGAAGGCAGCAGGTCATGGGCTCTGGAGGACCCTTATTTGAACTGAAATGTTCTTCTAGCCGCTGACCTTATCAAGTTTTTCCTTTGTTTACAAGGCAAAATATTATGCTCTCTGTTCACCCCCACTCTTTTGGTCTTCCGAAAGAGTAAAGCAAATGTTTTGTGGCCCCTAGAACACGTTATAAAATTGTTTCCCAAGTTAGGTCATTGCAGTTGCAAAATTTTTGCTTCGCTAGAAGACCTGGCCAAAAACAACAGCCATTATTTCAGGGAAAGAAAAAAATCTTGAGATTAGTTAGAAGTTGCTGTTTCCCTTTCCACTGAAATAGAGACACATTCCTCTAGCTGGGCCTAAACTATTTTGAGATAAATCTCTTTCTCTCTTTATAGAGATACACTTAGTTTTCTGGCTGACTTCCCCAGTTTTTGGAATTGCCCCATAAAATTTTGGAAGGCATTTTATCTTTATAAGGCAATTTATCATAAATTAATTTTCAGAAACTTCTTGAGTCAACACAGAATAAAAACAAACCACATTTTCAGGCTATATACCCTAATTCTAGTCTAGTTTTTCTTAACTGGGCATTTACATTTAGGGTTTCATTAAAATAATATATTTGGGGAGACTGGTTCTTTTCTTTGAACGTTCCAAGACTACGGAGGGGGTGTCAAAAGTTTCTCTCCAGAAATTTTAACCACCAGACAGATGGTATTACTTTACAAGTAATGTGATATTAGTAAATGTTTAACAACTGACTTTCCAGAAAGGAAATGTCCTCGCTTGTGGGATTTGTCAATTCCTGTGGTGTAGACACAATGGCTAATTTCCAGCCACCCATGAGGTGTTAACCAGCTCAAAAAAATTCCTGAAAATTTATCAATTGGCGCTCAGGAGTTCCTAAAAGGCAGCTCCAGAACAACACTGCAGGCAACTCAGCCAAAGAGTGCCCCAAGTGCAGGGTTGGGGACATTGTTTGTTGTCTCTGTGATGCCCTGCAATTGATCTTAGAGGTTACTAGAACGTTATGTTGTAGCAAATCCTTGTAGAGCATGGACTTTGCCCAAAAATCCAGGTTATCTTTAAAAAAAAATGTACCCTGGGAGAATTTGGTCCAAAACATACTATTTAATTGTTGTTCTTGCCAAGTCGTACAATTAGGGTCATTGAGGACAGTCCAAGGGCATTTTAGAGACAAGGACTACTCATAGCTCTGTGGCTGTGGTTGAGACTGCTATGTTCAGCAAAGGCTGACCACAGAACCAAATAAACAGCCAGAAGCCAACTTGGATGCCACCCTTTGTAATGGATGGATTTTGATTTTGGTTTACATCTGAAAAGCCACAGTCTTTGAGAATGCCTGGGAAGTGTCTTCATTAGCTATCACTTAAGGACATCTCTTATTTTTTTCTATCTTCTTAAAATAGAAAGCTCTTTTCCAAGGAATTATTTTTTCCTTTTCATGTGTCTTGTAACAATAGTCCTTCTGCTGACTGGCACACTGTGTTCTTTCTTAAAGAATGTATTTTTGTTCTGTCTCTGTATATTTCCTCTAATGATGAAAGACAATGTAAACCGAGCCATCAAGTGGAGAGCAAAGTAACTTTCAAAGTGGGGCTGCTGCTGCTAAATTGGACTATACCCTTTGAAACAGCCCAGTCAGCAAAGGGCCCTGAGCTGCTCATAAGAACCCTTGGGATGCTTCATTTCTGGTCAAGCAAAATCCATCTTCCCCATTTAAAAGTTTCGAGTTGACCTTGCAAAAACTTTCATTTCAAGTTTCTATGTGTTATTCACTCTTTTTTTTTTTTTTTATTTTTTAATTGTTGTTTTTCTCGAGAAAGAGTATGACTATGGTCCAGGCTGGAGTGGAGTGGCTAATCTCAGGTATGATCATAGCTCACTGCACCTTCGAACTCCTGGGCTTAATGTGATCCTCTTGCCTCAGCCTCCTGAGTAGCTGACATTGCAGGTGTGCCACCACACCTGGCTCTGATATTCATTCATTCTTTAATTTACTTTGTTCTGGGTGGTGCCTGTTTCTCAGTGAGTAAGGCATTGGCTCCATATACCAAGGGTGGTGGGTTCAAACCTGGCCCTGGCCAAACTGCAACATAAAATAGCTGGGCATTGTGGCAGGCGCTTGTAGTCCCAGCTACTCGGGAGGCTTAGGCAAGAGAATCGCCTAAGCCCAAGAACTGGAGGTTGCTGTGTGATGCCACGGCACTCTATCAAGGGCAACAAAGTGAAACTGTCTCTAAAAAATAAGGAAAGAAAGAAAGAAGTAAATTTACTTTATTGGGTACCTACTTTGTGTCAGAAGCATTACCAGCTGATAAATGAGATAATGTATCTCGCAGGGTTCTTATGTTTCTAATCAGAAACAATGGCATCAACAAAGGGTTTAACTGAAGGGAATTTAATGATGGAACAATTTCCAGAGTAGTGAATGACATCAACAGAATCAAGAAAATATGATGAGGGCTTGGAGCCTGTAGCTCAATCACTAAGGCACCAGCAACGTACGCCAGAGTTGGCAGATAACTACAACCAAAAAATGAGTGTTGTGGCAGACACCTATAGTCCCAGCTACTTGGGAGACTGAGGCAAGAGAATCACTTAAGCCCAGGAGTTGGAGGCTGCTGTGAGCTGTGACACCACAGCACTCTACCCAGGGTGACAGCTTGAGGCTCTGCCTCAAAAAAAAACAAGGAAATATGATGAGGCTGTGCACAGTGGCTCATGCCTGTAATCCTAACACTCTGGAAGGCCAAGGCAGATGGATTGCTTGAGCAAGTTCAAGGCCAGCTTCAGCAAGTAGTCCCAACTACTCATTTCAAACTTATGGAAAAGTTGCAGGAGGAATGCAAGGAATTCCTCTGCACCTTTTGTCCAAATCCACCATCCTACTCAGCAGGATGAGGCAAGAGGATCACTTGAGCCCAGGAGTTTTTTTTTTTTTTTTTTTTGAGAGTCTCAAGCTGTTGCCCTGGGTAGAGTGCCATGGCATCACAGCTCATAGCAACCTCAAACTCTTGGGCTTAAGCAATTCTCTTGCCTCAGCCTCCTAAGTAGCTGGGACTATAGGCGCCTGCCAAAATGCCCGGCTAATGTTTTTGTTGTTGCAGTTGTCATTGTTGTTTTAGCTGGCCGGAGCCGGGTTCAGACCTGCCAGTCTCAGTGTATATGGCTGGCGCCATAACCACTGTACTACAGGCGCTGAGCCTGAGCCCAGGAGTTTGAGGTTGCTGTGAGCTATGACACCACCGCACGCTAACCTAGGGCAAAAGAATGAGACTCTCCCTAAAATAAAAGAAAACATGGTAAAGTGGCCATGATGTAGTGACAATAGCAGGAAGTGTTACTATCCCTAGACCTAAGAGGGCAAGAGGAAAGGACTTTGGAAGGGAGGTTATGCTCAGAGGGAGAGGGAAGCAGGAAGGGCGTCTTTCTGATCCCCTGCCAGGGACTCCCATTTGCCAAACCCCACGTGGGAAGCCTGAGCACATGTGATGCAATCTAGGAGCAACAACCTGGGGTTTAGAGAGACCTGAGGAGGACAGAGGATGGGTGTCTGGGAGGGTCTTCAGGTAAAAGATGGCCACTAGGGAGTGACCATCACTGCTATCAGCCATGCCCTCAAAGACTGCGCTCTAATGAGAATAATCAGATGGCAGGTCTGTCTTAGCCAGAGGGCTGTCTTGGTCTGTGAGGGCTTGGATGAGTAGAACTGAAGAACGCTTTAGGCACGTGCTCGAGGGGTTGGGTGGGAGGTGCGAATGAGTAAGGAAGCTGCTGGTGTCCAAACTGAGGGTGACAGGCAAAAGCAGGAAAGGACATTGGCTACTGGGGGAAAATTAAAGTCTGATGACACAGTTTTAAATAAACAAAGGTATGAGCATTGGTAGAGGTCAATCTCGAGCACGAAGGTGGTAGAGTGTAGAAGAGCAGGATAGTATTCGCATCGCTTATAGCCTACAATCATACAGCAGTTCTGCCTTAGCCAGAGGGTTTCTTGGCCTGTGGGGCTTAGAAGAGAGATTATCCTCAGAGGGGAGCAGGAAAACAGGAGTCACTTCTACCAGTGACTCCTGTTTGCCAAACCCCACATGGGAAGCTAGAGGACATGGGGGTGGGTGATGCCATCTGGAAGGATAAACCCAGGGTTTGGAGAGGCATGAATGGGTTGGACTTTCCAAATGAACTATCAAGTCAGAGGGTTGGAACAGGCATTATTTGAATTTTGGCTGTACCCTGCCAAATGATAGCAGTCTTCTGTAAGCTGGCTGTTGTTAGACATTTTATTAGGAAGCTGCATGCGGACTTTAGTGGGAGAGGTGAATTAGAGTTTAAAACGAGTGGTCTTGGCTCGGTGCCTGTGGCTCAAGCGGCTAAGGCACCAGCCACATATACCTGAGCTGGCGGGTTCAAATCCAGCCTGGGCCGCCAAACAACAATGACGGCTGCAACCAAAAAATGGCCAGGCGTTGTGGTGGGTGCCTGTAGTCCCAGCTACTTGGGAGGCAGAGGCCGGAGAATCGCTTGAGCCCAAGAATTGGAGGTCGCTGTGAGCTGTGATGCCATGGCACTCTACCCAGGGCAACAGCTTGAGGCTCTGTCTCAAAAAAAAAAGAAATAAATACAAATAAAAATAAAACGAGTGGTCTTGGTGTACCTCGTGATGCTGTGAAACTGTGTGCACAATCTGGAAATGGATGATAAAATAGCTTGCCATATCGCCCCTCCCCACTGCAGGTCAAAGCTGGAAGCTGGTAAGCTTTGGAAGATATTAATAGAACATGTTCTCTTGTGAAATAGTTCAATCAGTCCCTGTTGGTATCAATAGGACACTAGACTTGGACCTATGAAAACAGTGGATATCTCAGATTTATGTTTAAATCTGTAAATGTAGATTTCTTTTTTTTTTTTTTTACAAGTTTATCCAACCCAGAAATGAATGTATATTTCTATCAGAAATGTATACATGGATATACATTAAGAGCCATCTTCTAATTGATGCAAAGCATAGTTTGGAACATGGTACTTTTAAAGGTAGAGTGATCTTGCCAGTTAGCCAACTGTGGCTTGATAATATATCAAACCACTTGACAATCTAGTTCCAGAAGAAAGGGGCTGTGGTTCAGAAGTAGGCTGACCCAACATGACAGTGGTGGTAGGTCTGCTTAATGATACCTTAGAGTGAAGTGCAGAACAGAAATATGAATACCACAGCTACATTTATATCCACAGAAATTACAGCTGTGAGAGATGTCTCCAAACTCAGTGCTAAGGATGGCGCCTGCTGGAACAATGACTCATTCCTGCATCCTGAGGTCATGGGTATGGTGGTACTTTTCATGCATAACCAGAATGACAATGAGCTGGTGTAACAATGTCTCAATGGCATTCCAAAGCTGTGCCCCATTGTCTTGTATGCAGGGAAAGCAAGTCCAGATGTATCTCAAAATCCCCACTATTATCACCACCATTATGATGGGTATTAAACTCCTACCATAGCTGTCAACAAAATCCTGGTTGCTAAGGCCGTGATACAAACTGGTGAACCAAAGGAGAGTTTGGAGTTTGTGCATTTTCTTGCTATCATTAAAAAACATGTGTTCTGGCTCGGCACCTGTGGCTCAACGGGCTAAGGGACCAGCCACGTACACTTGAGCTGGCGGGTTCAAATCCAGCCTGGGCCGGCCAAACAACAATGACGGCTGCAACCAAAAAATGGCCGGGCGTTGTGGCAGGCGCCTGTAGTCCCAGCTACTTGGGAGGCGGAGGCTGGAGAATCGCTTGAGCCCAGGAATTGGAGGTTGCTGTGAGCTGTGATGCCACCGCACTCTATCCAGGGTGACAGCTTGAGACTCTGTCTCAAAAAAAAAACAAAACAAAAGAAACATGTGTTCTTAGGACAGTTTTCCTGGAGGTCTTGGGATTTGAGGGGGATACCTTTTTCTTTTGTTATAATTTCAAACTTATGGAAAAGTTGCAGGAGGAATACAAGGAATTCCTCTGCAGCTTTTGTCCAAATCCACCAATTAGTTACACGTTGCTCCATTTGCTTTATTATTCTATTTATGTATATTTGTACATTATATGAATATATATATTCATACATACCTGTTTTCTGAACCACTGACAGTAAGTTGGACATTGTGCCTTTTTATCTTTTAGCCACTGCGCATGTCCTAATCATAAGGTCACTTTCTTACCCATCATCAAAATCAGGCATTTTAACTCAGTTATAACATTATTAGCTAATCCGTATTCCACATTCAAAGTTCATCAACATTACAATAATGTCCTTTATACCTCCCTTTCCCCCCAGTCTAGAATGCAATTTAGGATCATATATTCCAATTACTTGTCCTGGCTTTTGGTGCTCACAGAACCAGGAACGCAGCTGTCATCACATAAATTAGGTTTTTTGATACTTGCTTCCATTCCTATATTAGACTCTGAAATAAGCAGGGTTGATGCTTAGTGACTTCCCTCTTGCCTTTGATAGTGTTTGAATCTCAGGCTTTACTTTCCTGAAACCATTGAGTCTCAACCGTGTGTGCAGTTGGAGAGAGAGCCTAGCTTTGAGCCTGTTTCTCCATACCTACTGACTTGTTTTTCTCTTTGTTTCTTTTCTTTTTTGTGTTTTTGAGACAGAGTCTCACCCTGGTTGCCCCAGCTAGAGTGCAGTGGCATCATCATATCTTACTGTGACATCAAACTCCTGGGCTCAAGCTGTCCTCCCTCAGCCTCCCTAGTAGCTAGTATAACATCATGCTTGGCTAATTTTTCTATTTTTAGTAGAGATGGGGTCTTGCTCAGACTAGTCTTGAATTCCTGACCTTAAGTGATCCTCCCAGAGTGCTAGGATACAGGTGTGAGTCACCACACCTGGCCCCGTGTGACCTTTGGGCAGACTCATCCTCCGGCTACACTGAGCATACTGCAGTGTATCTTTAGAGAATGTGGCCTGGGGGAGAGGCCTGACTACACAGAGCAGGGATTTAGGGGCCAGGGCTTTGAGCTTTCACTCCTGGGGTGTCGGCCACTTTACTCAAAATGAGACTTTCCATGGCTGACTTGACTTTGGAGTTGATCCAGTAAAGGCTTCAAGCTGTGCCCCTTGTATCCTCGGGCCTTGCAGTTGCCCCCGGGATCACACGGCAGGGGGTTCAATTTTAGCGCAGCAGCGTGGCCCTCTTGTGGCAGACATTTTAATGCTTTGGGAAAAGAATGGCTTGTAAACCCTGCAGAATCAGAATGTTTGCTAGGGCTGCTGAAACTAAGTGCCACAGCCTGGGTGGCTTAAACAAGGGAAGTTTATTTCTGGTAGGCTTGAGGCTGGAAGTCTGAGATGAGGGTGTCCGCAGCGCTGGTTTCTGCCAGGCCTGTCTCCCTGGCTGGTCGGTGGCTGCCCCTCTACATCTGCAGGTGGTCTTTCTGTCTCTGTGCCTTGTGTCCTGATCTCTTCTCAAATGTACGCCAGTCACGTTGGATTAGGGCCCACCCTAAAGACCTCATCTTACCATAATTACCTCTTTAAATGCCCTATCTCCAATACAGTCACATTCTGTCAGAGTTATGACTTCAACATGTTAATTTTGCTGGAGATGTAGTTCAGCCCATAACAAGCAGGAGAGAAACTTTAGAGATAGTTTAGCTCAAATCCATCATGTTGGAAAACACATTAGTGACGACCCATTTAAGGCCATACAACTAGTAGGTAGCAGAGACCCAACATGAACCTATGAAGGGGTGTCTCAGGGAAACTTGCCCTTTTCCCCTAGGTTGGTTTGCTGAAAAGATTAAGTTATAGTAGATTAATAAGAGAAAGGTTTATTTCCAAATACCATGTGCATGGGGGGAAGCACAAGAATGATTTCCCAAAGTTTCAGTGATAGACAGTGGCTTTTAAAGATGCCTTTTAGCATATAGTGATTAAAAGGCCATGAAGGCCATGTTAAACAGTTCGATGAAAATATTTCAGATTGTATATGAAGTCAGCACATTGTGCCCCATGATTGCACTAATGTACATAATTATGATTTAATTAAAAAAATATAGGGTGGCACCTGTAGCTCAGTGAGTAGGGCGCCTGCCCCATATACCGAGGGTGTTGGGTTCAAACCCAGCTCTGGCCAAACTGCAACAAAAATAGCCGGGCGTTGTGGCGGGTGCCTGTGGTCCCAGCTACTTGGGAGGCTGAGGCAAGAGAATCACTTAAGCCCAAGAGTTTGAGGTTGCTGTGAGCTGTGACACCATGGTACTCTACTGAGGGCAACGCAGTGAGACTCTGTCTCAAAAAAAAAAAAAAAGATGCTTTTTAGGAGCAGGGAGAGAAACTGGAAAGTTTATGTGTAGCAAAAAGGTTGGGGGGGGGATGGGTAGATGAAGAGAAACAGATTGATTAGTTTGTGCTTCAATTGACCTGAAGGCCAGGTCTATTAGCATGTGATAAGGAGTCTAGCAGCCCTTTAAGATTTTAGGTAGATAGAGGAATTTGCTGATTATGAATAGCCTTTAATTCAAAATAATCTTTATACCAAGGAATCATATTTTGGGGTGAAATTTTCTTAGCATCTTCACCTACTGTTGCAGGAAGACAAGGCCCAGCGGAGAGAAAGAGCACCCAAACACATGTTTTATAAGAGGAAGGGCTTTAATCATCAGCTGGAAGTTTATGGCATAAAAGAATTCCAAATGGCTGCACTCCCCAACTGGCTTGGTCTTTCCCTTTTTATCTCCAGTCCAAAAGTTCCAACCCATAGGTACCCTTCTCATTGGCCAGTTTGAATCAAGCGGGAGATGCTATTCCAGCCCTCACAGAACTATAGGATTTCACAGAAGTGAAAAATTCCAAGTTCCAGGAAGTTAAGTCTACGAGTTCCCAAGAGCCGAGTCACCATGGAGAGGACCCTGCAGGTGTATCCTGAGGCCTCTTTGAGAAGACCTGTTCTCCTGGACCTCACTCACTCTTCTCGGGCATCCTCTCTCACTACCTCTAAGGGATGCATGATTTTCTCCGTTACCCTTGTTTCTGTAGAAAACTCAGGGTTATAAAGGGTTAGCTCAAAACTTTAGGGAATGCAAATTGACCAAAGGCAACCAGTTATTCCCGTTTTACTCATGATTTTTAAGATTTTTTCAGTGGAGAAAAATGTTAATATTTAAGTTTCTTCTATATTTAAACAACTTTACGTGGAGAAAAGACCAGTCACAGAGGTGTGCAACTGGTAGTCCCAGCTACGTGGGAGGCTGAAGTGGGAGGATCGAGGCTGCAGTGTGCTCTGATTCTGCTTGTGAATAACTAGCCACTGCACTCCAGACTGGACAACTGGGGGAGACCTTGCCTCTGGAAAGGAACAAAGAGATGATGAACCTTCAAGCTGGTATATGTGAGTAATTTCTGATTTATGGTTATATTTTTATATGGTTATAATCACCATGCATCTGGCATTTTGTTTTTCTTTTTCCCTTCAAATTTGTTATAGACACTCCCAATTATTTCATAGTATGTTTCACAAGGTTAAAATTGTTCAATGGTGGGTGGCGCCTGTGGCTCAAAGGAATGGGGCACTAGCCCCATATGCCAGAGGTGGTGGGTTCAAACCTGGCCCCCGGCCAAAAACTGCAAAAAAAATTGTTCAATGGTTATGGACTATTTTCTCCTGTTAATATTGCCCAGCTTGCTAAACCATTCTCATTTCTGTTCCTCTCCTTCTCTTTGCTCTTATGTATACAGATAGCTGTAAAGTAAAGCAAGTAATATTTGTGAAAAGCCTACACTCCAAGGCGCTTAATATGTAAGGTAATCATACTTTTCATAAATGTTTTTGAAAATAATTTCAAACCTCTAGGAAAAATCACAAGACTAGTACAAACAATATCCATATCCCCTGTACCCAGATTTGCCTCTTGCTAATATTTTGACTGATTTCCTTTCTCTCTCCATATAAATATAAATAATTATATCAAAAAAATTATTTATAATTATACTGTATTTGTGTTTGTATTTACACATATCTTTTTTGCTTTCTTAGAGACAGAGTCTCACTCTGTTGCCCAGGCTGATCTTGAACTCCTGGCCTCAAGTAATCCTCCTGTCTCAGCCTCCTGGGTAGCTGGGATAACAGGCATGTGTCATCTCGCCTAGCTTATGCCATTTTTTCGGAATCATTTGAGAATAAGTAGCACACATCATGAGTTTTTACCCCTAGATAGATCAGAGTATATTTTCTAAGAATAAGTATATTATATTACATAACTGTGGTATAGTTACAAACTTAAACCTGACATTGGTATGATTCTTTATTTTATTTATTTATTTATTTTTAGTAGAGATGGGGACCTCACTCTTGCTCAGGCTGGTGTACAACTCTTGAACTCAAGCAATCCACTCGCCTTGGCCTCCCCGAGTGCTAGGATTACAGGTGTGAGCCACCACGCCTGGCCACAAGAGGAACTCTTTTTTTTTTTTTTTTTTTTCGGAAGAGTCTCACTACCTCGCCCTCAGTAGAGTGCCGTGACATCATAGCTCACAGCAACCTCAGACTCTTGGGCTTAAGCATTTCTCTGCCCTCAGCCTCCCAAGTAGCTGGGACTATATGCACCTGCCACAACACCTGGCTATTTTTTGTTGCAGTTGTCGTTGTTTAGCTGGCCCCCGCTGGGTTCGAACCCACCAGCCTTGGTGTATGTAGCTGATGCCATAACCACTGTGCTACAGGCGTTGAACCTGGTATGATTCTTTTATTTAAACTATTGTCCATATTCCAATTTGGTCAATGGACCTAGCAATGACATTTATAGCATTTTTTCTCGTCTAGTACAAGATCCAGTCTAGAGTTCATAGTGCATGTAGATGTCGTGCCTTTTTAACCTCCTTTAATCTGGAACATTTCCATAACCTCTCTTTGCTTCTTATGATGTTTAACATTTTTATAGAACACTATCCATTCTTTTTAAATTTTATTTATTTTTTGAGATACAGTCTCACTCTGTTCCCCGGGGTAGAGTGCCGTGGTATCATAACTCACAGTAACTGAGACTACAGGTGCCCACCACAATGCCCAGCTAGTTTTTCTATTTTTAGTAGAGACGGGGGTCTTTCTCTTGCTCAGGCTAGTCCTGAACTCCTTAGCTCAGGCAATCCACTTGCCTCGGCCTCCCAGAGTGCTGGGATTACAAGCCACAGTAGCTTGCCCACTTTTTACCTTTTTTAATAGGCTATTCATTATTTTGGATTTATCTGGATGAATCCTCATGATAAGTTTCAGGCTATATGGTATTTAAGTTCTGCAGGCCAGAATAAATGACACTGTTTTTCTCAGATAAAACAAGATACTCTCGAGAATGAAAGAGAGTGCTTCCTATAATCATGCTGAGATAGAAGATATAAATGTGTGTGGACTGTCTCAGGCAAGCTGGGATGTATGATGATTATTCCTATTTTACTAGTGCCCATACAGGGACCAGATTGGTAAAATCATTTACCAAAGTGAAGGGACCAGAACTTAAGCTCAGGTCTTTCTAGCAGCAATTTCCAATCCTTGTCCCCAAACTAGTGACATTCAACTGTGTTTAGCTTAATTCTTCCATACCTGATCATCCATAAAGTCTTATGGAATCTGTCTCTAGAAGCATGTCTTTTGAATTAAATTAATTCAGTTATCCCTCATACATAAAATCTATATTGCTCCTGAGTAAGCTACCACCAGCAGTGTACTCTTTAGGGTTGCTGACAAATGTGGTCTCTTTCTTCTAAGTGTGGTAGGATTGAATTTCCCAGCGTACTTGAAGTTAGGCAATATAATCACAGCATTCTACTGAGGTCTCTGGCTGAGAATTTATTCCAGATGTTGTGTTTATTTGGTTGGATATGAATTTGTCTCCTGCAGGAGGGAAGAGACTTCACTTGGCTTAATATTTAACTGTGACTATGCTTTTTCAAGTAGATGTTTTCTAAGTGTTTGTTCCACTGGATTACACTTTTTAAAACATTTTTTATTAAAAATTGTAAATACTGGGGCGGCGCCTGTGGCTCATCGAGTAGGGCGCCGGCCCCATGTACCGAAGGTGGCGGGTTCAAGCCCGGCCTTGGCCGAACTGCAAAACAGAAAAATGGCCAGGCATTTTGGTGGGCGCCCGTAGTCCCAGCTACTCGGGAGGCTGAGGCAAAGAGAATCGCCTAAGCCCAGGAGTTGGAGGTTGCTATGAGCTGTGTGATGCCACGGCAGGCTACTGAGAGTGATAAAGTGAGACTGCCTCTACAAAAAAAAAAAAAAAAAGAAAAAATTGCAAATACTTTCTTTACTATTTCTCTTGATTGTTTTTTCTACAGCAGCAGGTAGCCACTGGATTCATTTGAAATAATATCCTTTCCCCTTTGTTTTTGTTCTGGAATATATTTTTCACAAATGGGATTACCATATGTGGTTGAGGGAGTTGTTGATCCCAGTTTTTCACCCGATAAAATTATGCACCAGAACCCCTGCCATGGCCTCAGGGTGAGCCAGGCCTCTTCCCTGCCCCTTGCCTATGTGGCCATGTGATTTTCTTTGAGCAATGGGATGCCAGCAGATAGGATGTGATGTGAAGGCCTGGAAGGAGCTTGTGTGGCTGCTCTTGTGCTTTTGTCACTGTAGCGTAGAAGGAGGACATTTAGAGCAGAGCTACCCCTGCCGACCAGAAGACCCGCAGCTGGAAGGAAAGCCATCCAGCTGAGCTGCAGACCTGGTAGTGTAGTGATAAATACTTCTTGTGGTTGCATGTCACTTACTGGTAGTTTGGAGATAATTTATTCTGTAGCAGTATCTGACTGACACAAGATATCAAAGGGAATGAATGATTTTATCACTGTTGTTATATGTTGTTGTTTTTTTTCTCTAGGAATCCTAAAATCAATTTACCACGTTATCAGCATGGTATCTGTGTACTTACAAAAAATGTTCATGTGGCTGGGCATGGTGGCTGAAGCCTGTAGTACCAGCTACTTGGGAGGCCCAGGTGGGAAGAGGACTTGAGCCCAGGAGTTCAAGTCTTGCAGTGAGCTGCAACTGAGCCCCTGCACTTTAGCCTGGGCAAGAGCAAGACTCTTGTCTCTAAAAACAGAAAACCCAACAAAAAACAACAAAAAGCCCCCTAAAATTAAACCCAAAAGTAATGTGTCTTTCTCAATTTGACCATAACATCTAATTTTACATGGCTTAAAAAAAAAAAAATAGTTAAACCATGCCATGAGTACTGCTTAGGACCTTCCTTTAATGGACTGAATCCATTATCTTACAGTTAGAATTTGTAGTAATAAGAAACTCAACAGATATCTGTGTAATTTTCTTTCTCTATCTTTGATAACTATGACTTTAATAATTTGTAGTATAATTTAGGTGCAATCCTTTTTTTATTTTTTGCTAATCCTTATTTTTAAGGAAACAGTCCTTTTTTTTTTTTTTTTTAGACAGAGTCTCAAGCTGTCTCCCAGGGTAGAGTGCTTCGTGTCATAGCTCACAGTAACCTCAAACTCTTGGGCTTAAGTGATTCTCTTGCCTTAGCCTCCCAAGTAGCTGGGACCACAGGCAACCACAACAACACCTGGCTATTATTTTTGTTGTTGTTGTTGCAGTTGTCATTGTTTAGCTGGCCTGGGCCGGGTTCAAACTGCCAGCCTCAATGTATGTGGCTGGCACCCTACCCGCTGATCTATGGGCACTGCCAAATACACTCCTTTCGTTAATGATTTAAAAAATTGGAGACATGTGGCAGCGCCTGTGGCTCAGTGAGTAGGGCGCAGGCCCCATATACCGAGGATGGAGGGTTCAAGCCTGGCCCTGGCCGAACTGGAGAACAAAATAACAGCCAGGTGTTGTGGCGGGCACCTGTGGTCCCAGCTACCTGGGAGGCTGAGGCAAGAGAATCGCTTAAGCCCAGGAGCTGGAGGTTACTGTGAGCTGTGTGACACCATGGCACTCTACCAAGGGTGATAAAGTGAGACTCTGTCTCTACAAAAAACAACAATAATAATAATAATAAAAACAAATAATAAATGGTGTTAATTTCTTTCAACACTCACAATTTACATGTGTTTGTTTGTTTATTTATTTAAACAGAGTCTCACTGTCGCCTTGGGTAGGGTACAATGATCAGCTCACAGTAACCTCAAACTCTTGGGCACAAGCAATTCTCTTGCCTCAGTCTTCCAACTACCTGGGACGATAGGCATGCGATACCAGGTGAAATTTTTTTTCTATCTTTAGTAGCAAGTGGGTATTACTCTTGTTCAGGCTGGTCTCCAACTCCTGAGCTCAAGAGATCCTCCTGCCTTGGCCTCTCAGAGTGCTAGGATTACAAACGTGAGTCACCATGACTGGCCTTACAATTTACTTTTAAAATTTAAATTTCTCAAAGCCGAGTTTATTTATATATATATACACATATACTGTATAAAGCTTGGCATCAAAACCTAATTGTTAATTCCATAATAAAAATTAAACACAGTGGCAAAAAAAAAAATCCTTTATTTTTTTCTGATGGAGATTGGCCAATTTATTGTATCTTTAGGCTGCAAGGATTTTTTCCTTCATTCTAAGAACCTACTAAAGTAAGTTCATAAGGGTGGGTGGGTAGGGAAGCTACTTATTTCTCTCACTCAAGAAAGGAAGTCAAAATCCATCAGAGCAAGGGTGACATTGTAATATTAATAACATAACCGTGCCAGTTTCCTAAGTTTTTGAAAAGGGTAGGTAGGTTCTTTGCAAAATGGGTGTTAATTAGTAAGAAATTACTTGTAACGCACCTCTCTGCTTACTGGGATACTCATGCTATTTTGCATCCGTGGTTCAGAATCACTACCACGGAGAGGGCTCCTAACTGCCGCGTTATAATTATGCAAAGGAATTGCTTAAATTATCAGAAAAACAACGGTATTGTTAAAATGTTCTACAACTTGACCACAAGCTTGACTGGAAGAGAGAGCAGAGCAACGAGCCTGGCTCTCGCTAGCCCAAGTTGAACGCGCTCGCCTTGGGTTTTCTTCACAATGGCAGGGGCACTGGTTAAAAGAACGTCATTCCTCTCCGG
Source organism: Perodicticus potto (assembly GCA_963574655.1). Taxonomy (NCBI): domain Eukaryota; kingdom Metazoa; phylum Chordata; class Mammalia; order Primates; family Lorisidae; genus Perodicticus; species Perodicticus potto. Next base: position 33,092 of record CAUYRH010076855.1, read on the forward strand.
TCCCCTGACCCTCCATTCAATTAAAAGCAGCAGGCCTTCACAATCACGGAACAAAACCCTCATTTCCCGGTGTAATCCGGCTCACAAAGCGGGCTGCCGCTCTTTTCTTTTCCGCGCCCGGCCCGGCGTGGCGCCCAACTGCTGACCGGCTCTGGAACGTCCCAGCAGCGCGCCGGGGGCCTCCGAGGTTTATTTAGCGGGCTGCGGGCGCGGCGGGGCGCCTCCGGCTCCGCGGGCTCGGGAGCAGCCATGTACCGGCGCAGCTACGTCTTCCAGGCCCGCAAGGAGCAGTACCAGCGCGCGGACGAGGCGTCGCGCGCCGCCGAGCCCGAGCGCCCGGCCGACGACGGCTGGGTCGGGGCGGCGAGCCTGGCGGCGCTGCAGGGGCTCGGCGAGCGCGTGGCCGCCCACGTCCAGCGGGCCCGCGCGCTCGAGCAGCGCCACGCCGGCCTCCGGCGGCAGCTGGACGCCTTCCAGCGCCTGGGCGAGCTGGCCGGCCCGGAGGACGCCCTCGCGCGCCACGTCGAGAGCAACCGCCAGCGCGCCCGGGACCTGGCGGCCGAGCGCGCCCGGCTGGAGCGCCAGGGCACCGAGGCGCAGCGCGCGCTCGACGAGTTCCGCAGCAAGTAAGCGGCGGCCGTCGGGGGGGGGGGGCGGGGTGGGAGCACGCTGCCACCACTCAGAGGTGGAGGGCTTGCTTTGGCCCCCTGGCGACCTATGGCCTCATGCCTGCACGCAGGTGGCATATTTCCTTAAGATGAGACTAGTTCACAGTTTATACACACTGGTATCATTTACTTTTCATATGTTTTAAAATTTAGATATAACTTATACACAGTAAAATGCGCAGATTTTAATTGCCTAGTTCAGCGAGTTTTGACAATAATGTATGTGCCTGTAGAGCTACCAAAACAAGATACTTTGACTACCCCAGAAAGTTACCCCCTCCCCTCTCCCCAAACCAGAGACACCCAGTGTTCTGATTTCCATCACCACGGATGGATTGTGCCTATTCTAGGCAAAACAGACTCTTACAGTATGTACTCTGGCTTCTTTTGCTCCACACAGTGTTTTTTTGAAATGTACCAGTGTTATTTAATCTTCACAACTTTAGCCTTATTGCACCTATTTTTCAGAGGAGGAAACTGAGGCTCAGAAAATGCAGGGATTTGGGGCAAAGCGCCCACAGCTGTTGAATTGCTGCCCTGGGACTCCAGTTTAGATCCTGGACATGCTAAATCTGTCTTCATGCCGTCACAGCCGACATCTGGGGATTGTGTTTCAATGTGAGTCCTGTATGGTCTTGCTACTCAGCTGCAGTCCCTGGACAGCAGCATTGGCATCACCCAGGAGCTTGCTAGAAATGCAGACTCTTGAGCCTACCCCAGGGTTTCTGAATCAGAATCTGAATTCCTAGTTTAAGAAGTTAAGCATTGAAGTTTAAGAAGCCATGGTCCCAGGTATTATCTCTCCTCCCACAGATGGAATTATGTGTTCAAATCAGGTAGGAGCTGTTAAAAAGAAAAAGGATGCTCAGCAGTTTGTCAGCATCTTTCTAAATTATAAATATGTGTGCCCTTCCACTCAGGAGGCCACTTTGAGAAATTTATTCCGGTACGCTCCAGCAGTTGTGGAATGACATGGCTGCAGAGATATTTCCTGCAGTATGATCTGTAGTAAGCCTTGAGCTAACCTAAATGCCCAGCAGTAGGAGAAGGGTGATAACATGGTGCTTCATTCACATGATGCAGTTCTATGCAGTACTATGCAGTCAAAAAAGAATGGTATGTCTTATCATTTTTTTGTTTTTTATGTTTTTGAGGCAGAGTCTCACTATGTCGCCCTCAGTGGAGTGCTGTGGTGCCATAGCTCACAGCAACCTCAAACTCTTGGGCTTAAGCAATTCTCTTGCCTCAGCCTCCCAGGTAGCTGGGACTAGAGGCGCCCGCCACAATGCACGGCTATTTTTTGTTGCAGTTGTCATTGTTGTTTAACTGGCCTGGGTTGGGTTTGAACCCGCCACCCTTGGTGTATGTGGCTGGCGCTGTAACCACTGTGCTATGGATGCTGAGCCATCATTTATTTTTCTTGAAGCAGGGGAGAATAGACAGTTTTTGCTTGCATAAGAAAAAAAGAATTTCTGGACGCACGCGCGCATGTGTGCACACACGTACCCAGTGACGCTGGTTACCTGTGCAGATGAGAGAGTAAAAATTGGGAGATGGAGGTGAAAGGGATATTTAATTAAATACTGTAGTTTAAAAATGGTTTAACCATACAAGAAATGTATTCATTTAAAAATTATAGAAATTAGGGCAGTGCCCATAGCTCAGTGGGTAGGGTGGGGGCCACATGCAATGGGGCTGGTGGGTTTGAACCTAGCCCAGGCCTGCTAAAAAAACAAACAAACAAAAAATAGCCAAGTGTTGCGGCGGGCGCCTGTGGTCCCGACTACTCGGGAGGCTGAGGCAAGAGAATCGCTTGAGCCCAAGAATTTGACGTTGCTGTGAGCTGTGACACCACGGCACTCTACCAGGGGCAAAAAAAAAAAAAAAAAAAAAAAAAAATATATATAAATATATATAAATAAATATATATATATATAAAAAACACACACAAATAAAAATATAAAAACAAAAATATAAAAAAAATTAAAAAAAAAAAAATCAACACACACACACTGTCACCCACGTG
>CAUYRH010076857.1:0-11389 GCA_963574655.1 Perodicticus potto
TTTTACTTTTATGCAATCTGACTTTATATATTTGAGAATGTTTCAAGGTTTAAAAAATTAAATAGGCATTTGTCTGCCCAAATATATTGTCTCTTGATCTCAGCGGACCTATTTATATATTGTACCGTAGTGGCATTTCTAAGATTTTGCTTTACTTGTTGAATTAGGGTTAATTGAAAGAACATTCAGAAATATAGAGTGAACTGGTTAAGTGGCCACAAGAGTTAAAGAAATCCAAAATGTAACAATATACCCAAGGTACATCAATGTTATTAATAATAGAGTTAAGAAAAAGTGCCATAGTTCAGAGTCTCATGCTTTGCAGGAGGTCTACAACGAAAATAAACTAAATGAAATGGTTTTCTCATTCTCGCCCATAGAGTAATGGGAAGGCAGAACACAGTTTTTTTTGGGGTAGATTCTTCTAGTATTTACCGAACTTTATTGCCATCATTCAAAGAATAGAAGACCAATTGTCACAAACAAAAATGTATAATCTATAAAGGTATAATGAAAACTGTTACTGAAATATATGGTAGATAAGAGATAAAGAGATATATGGCACATGAGAAATTACTTTTGACTGAAATACAATTTTCTTGCCCTTTTAAAGAGGGCAACAGTAAAGTTCTAAGCCCAAAACGTGACTTAAATGAAATCTAAGTATGTCAGACATAAAAAAATACTTAGACTTTATTAGATTAGAAAGTAAGAGTGGCCATGGAAGTGATGAAGAAATAGAACTGGTTGAACATTCAGGGTATTTGGAAGTTTTTGCTTCTCTCTTAGGGTACACAAACCTACGACCCATTGCAGAGTGATGGCTCCCTCACTAATCCTATTGTTTTGTCCTAGAACCCTAAGAAACAAGAGCCAATTGTTTGTGAAGCCCTGTTTTGTTCTTTTTAAATAAAAAATTGCAAATTAAAGAAAAATGTTTCATCAAGTGACTAGAAAACTGCCTTAGAATATTTCCTGACATGGCTAGAATTGACTTCAATACTGAAACGTGAGAGACAACAAAGTACTTTATTTTAAATCTTTCCTCATTATTACCTCATTTCTTCCATCTATAAAATGGAGCTATTACTTAGAATGCATATTGTTGACCTTATCATTACAAAATCACTCTTAAATAAGAAAATTATAGATTATGAATATTAGAAATGCATTATTCTTTTAAGTATTATAAACAATATTAATAATTGTGAAATAAGTCTGAAAGAAAAGGATGAGAAATGAAATTACAGAATGGAGCTTACCATCAAACCTGGTGGTCCTGGGGGACCAATTGGCCCTGATATACCAATGGGACCAGGTGGGCCCTATTACAAAGAGAATAAAGAAAAAGATGAGAAAAACCTAGCCCCTCTGACTAAATGGCTAAAATTTAAACCTAAATCTTTGATAGAATCCTGTTCTGTAATTCTGCTATGAGTAACATTTAAAATCTTATAAAGATAAAAGGATTAAACAACTATAAAGAAAGTCAAAGGTAGCCTTCAGAAAGCTTATGTTTCACAGTGTCAGATAACAAATGTATGATAAACACCTAATTAGAAAAAAAAATTTTTTTAATTAAATCATAGCTGTGTACATTAATGCAATCATGGGGTACAATGTGTTGGTTTATATACAATTTGAAGTATTTTCATTGAACTGGTTAACATAGCTTTCATGGCGTTTTCTTGGTTATTGTCTTCAGACATTTATATTCTACATTTAGTAAATTTCACCTGTACCCTTCTAAGATGCACCATAGACCCACCAATTACTCTCCCTCCACCCATCCTCCCCCCTTCTCTCCCCTTCCTCGCCCCTTTCCCCAAATTCTTGTGCTGTAATTGGGATATAACTTTCATATGAAAGCTATAAATTAGTTTCATAGTAGGGCTGAGTACATTGGATACTTTTTCTTCCATTTTTGAGATACTTTGCTAAGAAGGATGTTTTCCAGCTCCATACATGTAAACATGAAAGAGGTAAAGTCTCCATCTTTCTTTAAGGCTGCATAATATTCCATGTTGTACATATACCACAATTTGTTAATCCATTCGTGGGTCCATGGGCACTTGGGCTTTTTCCATGACTTAGCAATTATGAATTGGACTGCAATAAACATTCTGATACAGATATCTTTGTTATAATGTGGTTTTGGTCTTCTGGATATATACCTAGCAGAGGAAATATAGGGTCAAATGGCAATTCTATTTTTAGATCTCTAAGTATTCTCCAAACATCCTTCCAAAAGGACCATATTAGTTTGCATTCCCACCAGCAATGTAGAAGTGTTCCCTTTTCTCCACATCCACGCCAACATCTCTAGTTTTGGGATTTTGTGATGCGGGCTAATCTTCCTGGGGTTAGATGATATCTCAAAGTAGTTAATGATTTGCATTTCTCTGATGATTAGGAATGATCAGAATTTTTTCATGTGTCTGTGGGCCGTGTACCTGTCTTCTTCAGAGAAGTTTCTCTTTGGGTCCCTTGCCCACCCTGAGATGGGATCACTTGTTCTTTTCTTGCTAATATGTTTGAGTTCGCTGTGGATTCTGGTTATTAAACCTTTGTCAGAGACATAACCTGCAAATATCTTCTGCCATTCTGAGGCTGTCTACTTGCTTTACTAACTGTATTCTTGGCTATGAAGCAGCTTTTTGTTTTGAACAGATCCCAGTAGTGTATTTTTGATGCTGCTTCAATTGCCCAGGGGCAGGGGGGTGGGGTCCGTCCTCATAAAATATCCGCCCAGGCTGATTCCTTCAAGAGTTTGTCCTGCATTTTCTTCTAGTATTTTTATAGTTTCATGTCTTAAGTTTAAATCTTTAATCCAGTGAGAGTCTATTTTGGTTAAAGGTGAAAGGTTTACATCCAGTTTCACTCTTCTACAGGTCGCCAGCCAGTTCACCCAGCACTATTTGTTAAATAGAGAATTTTTTACCCATTGAATGTTTTTAATTGGCTTGTTGAAGATCAAATAACGGTAAGTAGCTGGGTTCATCTCTTGGTTCTCTATTCTGTTCTATACATCTACCTCTCTGTTTTTGTGCCAGTACTATGCTGTTTTGATCACTATCGATTTACAGTATAGTCTGAGGTCTGGAAGCATGATTTCTCCTGCTTTGTTTTTATTTCTGAGTAATGTCTTGGCTATTCGAGGTTTTTTCTGATTCCATACAAAATGATGTATTATTTTTTCAAGATCTTTGAAATATGACAATGGAGCTTTAATAGGGATTCCATTAAAATGTATATTGCTTTGGGTAGTATAGACATTTTGACAATGTTGATTCTTCCCAGACATGAGCATGGTATGTTTTTCCATTTCTTAACATCTTCAGCTATTTCTTTCCTTAGAGTTTCATAGTTCTCTTTATAGGGATCTTTCACATCCTTTGTCAGGTAAACTCCCAAATATTTCATCTTCTTTGGCACTACTGTGAACGGAACAGAGTCCTTGACTGTTTTTTCAGCTTGGCTATTGTTGGTATATATAAAGGCTACAGATTTATGAGTATTGATTTTGTAACCTGAGACACTGCTGTATTCCTTAATCACTTCTAAGAGTTTTGTAGTAGAAACCCTGGTATTTTCCAGATATAGAATCATATCATCTGCGAAGAGTGAAAGTTTGTTCTCTTCTGACCCTATGTGGATAACCTTGATCACCTTTTCCTCCCTAATTGCAATGGCTAAAACTTTCATTACAATGTTAAAGAGCAGTGGAGACAATTGGCAACCTTGCCTGGTTCCTGATCTGAGTGGAAATGATTTCAATTTAACTCCATTTAATATGATATTGGCTGTAGGTTTACTGTAGATGAACTCTATCAGTTTAAGAAATGTCCCTTCTATACCAATTTTCTTAAGTGTTCTGATCATGAAGGGATGCTGGATATTATCAAAAGCTTTTTCTGCATCAATTGAGATAATCATATGGTCTTTGCTTTTTTTTTTTATTGAGTCATAGCTGTGTACAATAATTCAGTCAAGGAGTACAGTGTGTGGGCTTCACATACGGGGTCTTTGCTTTTTAATTTATGTGCTGAATTATGTTTATAGATTTATGTATATTGAACCAGCCTTAAGAACCTGGGATAAAACCCACTTGGTCATGGTATATAATTTGTTTGATGTGTTGCTGGATTCTGTTTGCTAGGATCTTGTCTCGCTATGTCACCCAGGGTATAGGGGCCCAATATATTTTTCATCAATATTCACTAGTGATATTTGTCTATAATTTTCTTTTCTTGTTCGGTCTTTTCCTGGTTTGGGGATCAAGGTGATGTTTGCTTCATAGAATGTGTTGGGGAATATTCCTTCTTTTTCTATATTTTGGAAAAAGTTGAGTAATATAGGTACTAGTTCCTCCTTAAAAGTTTGGTATGAATATTTTTATTTATACTCATAAATCTGTAGCCTTTATATATACCAACAATAGCCAAGCTGAAGCCATCTGGTACCGGGCTCTTCTTTTTAGGGGAAATTTTGTATAGTTGATGCTATTTCATATCTTGATATAAGCCTGTTCAACATTTCCACTTCATTCTGGCTAAGTTTTGGAAGGTGGCGTGCTTCCAAGTATTGGTCAATTTCCTTCAGATTTTCATATTTCTGAGAATAAAGTTTTATGTAATATTCATTAAGGATTTTTTGAATTTCTGAGGAGTCTGTTGTTATTTCGTCTTTACCATTTCTGATTGATAGAATTAGAGATTTTACTCTTTTTATCCTGGTTAGGTTAGCCAAAGGTTTATCTATTTTATTGACCTATTCAAAAAACCAACTTTTTGATTTATTGATCTGTTGAAAAATTTACAAAATAAAGTGATAAAGTTGGGCATTTAGTGGAGCTTTTAAAGTAAGGAAGGGAAAGGCTACTTTTTTCAAGATAGCTTTTCTAATTTTAAATTAGGTAAGTTTAAAGACAGAGAGAAAAGAGAAAAACTGGGACAAATGATAAGGAAATGATAAAAAGATTATGGACTATAATTTGTCTTCTTAAAAACTGAAAACTTTTATGTCCTGCAATGTAGAAAGTCTCTACTTAGATATAAATCCTAAATTGTTCTGTCACAAAACAAACTTTACTATGTCCACACATGGAAAGTTACATGTCAACTGAGTGAACTACAGCCCCATACAATAATTTGAATGAATCTTAGCATACCAAGTAGGAAAAATTACAGAAAAAAAAAGAATATTTCATTAATTTTTATAAAGCAAAACCAAATATTCTATTGTTTAGAAATATACGGATATGTAAAAGAGCTATTTTTACACAATGGGGGTGGGGGAAGGGGAAAGTAGAGAGAGAAAGAAGGAGGGTGGGGTGGGGGAAAGGAAGAGCAGAAAGAGAAAAGAAGGGAGGGGGTGGCGTCTCGGTGTGTGCCACGCCTTTTGGGAGCAAGACAAGATTGTAAGAGGGACTTAACCTAACAAATGCAATCAGTGTAACCTGGTTTCTTGAACCCTCAATGAATCCCTAACAATAAAAAAAAGAGCTATTTTTAAAAAACAACAGAAAGCTCAGGATGGTATTATAGTTATATGAAGGGAATGTAGAAGAATGTGACTGACAAAGAACACACAGATTGATTTAAAATGCAGAACCTCTATAAGTTGACCACCCAAGGGACTGTAACAAAATGATCAACATACAGAGGTGGTCATTATAAGGAATTTCTATTGAGTACATCTGGTACATATCTGGTGGGTGATGTAGGGAGGTTACCAACTATTGGAGGTTCTACTGTATTTATGATGTTATAGAGAGTTTTTATTGTTGTTTATTTTTCTTTTTTTAGACAGAGAAAAACAGGGTCTCGCTATGTCACCCAGGCTATAGGGGCCTAATACTAGACCACTCTAACTTCCAATTCTTGGACTTTAGCTATCCTCCTGTCTTGATCTCCCAAGGTGCTGGGATTATAGGCATGAGCCACTGTGTCCAGCCTTAATGTTCTAGTTCTTTTTTTTTTTTTTTTTGAGACAGAGCCTCAAGCTGTCACCCTGGATAGAGTGCCCTGGCATCACAGCTCACAGCAACCTCCAATTCCAGGGCTCAAGCGAGTCTCTTGTCTCCACCTCCCAAGTAGCTGGGACTACAGGCGTCTGCCACAACGCCCAGCCATTTTTTCCGTCATTGCTGTTTGGCAGGCCCGGGCTGGATTCGAATCCACCAGCTCAGGTGTACATGGCTGGCGCCTTAGCCCACTGAGCCACAGGCGCTGAGCCAATGTTCTAGTTCTTAAATGCTGTGTTTGTGTCACAGTTATTCATTTTATCGCTATGCTTGATAATGTGCATACATTTTGCATGTATTCTGTTGTATTTTCAAATATTACATCATAATTATTTATAAATTATAAATGGCAAGACTGAGTGAATTTAAAAGAGAATATGAATAGCTGATATCAAGTAAGGAACAAGATGGTAGCTAACAAAATAATGAAAAGTCCCAAATATTGTATCTTAGTGATCAAATACCAGAAAGTACTCATTTTTATTTCTTTTTTGTCAGAAATAAAATTTTGCCAGAAAGGAATTAAACCCTGAGAAATTGGCCTCCTAATCTATGAAAACACAAAGGTCACCACTGTCTCTATGCATGTTTTCTGTAGGCTAATACAATTTTTTTAGTAAGATTACATTTGATGTTCACTGTGTATAAAATGTATTCTTTCAGCCTTTAAAATATGTTCATAAGTTATGCATTATTGACAGTGTTACAAATGACATCTTCTAATATCTAAAATGGGACACCAATAACTTTTATTTTTAATTAAACCAACTACAGAGGACCCCATTGCTCTCCACAGCACAAGAATAAGAATATAGAAGCCTATTTCTGCCACTAATCCCCCAAACAGAAATTTCCATGGAAACTAGATAGAAAGGTAAAAGAACAAAGCAGGTATTATTAAAATTCTCCCTCATCCAGATTGCTTTATTTTCAGGTAGAACATATATGCAACGTATGGCAAAGTTCAAACGATAATTTCTATTACTAAAACAGAGGATACTAAAGGTTGAGTTGTTGTGATAGTCTGATTTATTCAATATAGTAAAGAAGAAAATCACTGGATACCTACTTGTATTCCAGGAGGACCTGGATATCCCCGATCACCCTTTGGTCCTGGCAGTGACGACATAATTATACTACCTGGTTCCCCCTATAAGAAATCATCAGTGGGACTTATAATTCACACTTTTTATACATGAAAACCAGCAAAATCACAAAAATGATATGAAGATTCAATCTGCCACAGTCTTTTGTACTGAAAGATTAGACCATCTCAGTAATTAAAATGAATAAATCTACCTTCAAAGGAAAGAAGTGGCCAGAGTATACTGAGATACAGTAGATTCATTAAGAGAATATGGCAAACTCATTTAGTCATTCACTAAAAAATATTTATTAAATATTAAGCATTTGCCAAGAATTATGTTAGGTTTGGATATTTAGTAATGAAGAAGATAAACGAGGTCTCTGTTCTCATAGAGCTAACAATAAAATGTGAAAATATAGACCATAACATGTTAAAAAAAAAAGACTATATTCTGAAAAACAGCATGGTACAATAACTACTAAGAAATAATGGAGGGTGGTGCCTGTGGCTCAAAGGAGTAGGGACCCGCTCCATATGCCTGAAGTGGCGGGTTCAAACCCAGCCCTGGCCAAAAACTGCAAAAAAAAAAAAAAAGAAAAAGAAAAGAAAAGAAAGAAATAATGGAGAAAAATGAAGATAGCATAGATCCTGTCTCTTTAAAAAAATAGTGCAGAAAATTAGTTTTGGTAACCAAAGAAAGGCAATCTATGAAGGCAACATTCAGGTTGAGACCTAAAGGACAACAAGGAGTCATCTGGGTGAAGACAGGAGGAAAAATATTAAGCAGTGTAAACAGTATGTTCAAAGGAAAACAAAAGCAAAGTGTTTAGCACTAAATAACTAAATGCAGACGGGTGGGAACAGTGAGACAAGTGTAAGATAAGGTTGAAAATGTAAGTAAGGATTAGAACACGCAGGTATTACAAGCTATGGACATTAACTGAGATATACAGTGGGAAGCCCTTATAGGGTTTATAAGCAATTTAATAATTAAATTATTAATTAACACTAAAAAATCATTTTTGATTGCTTTGTAGAGAATAAATCAGGCTAGAAGGTGGCGGTGGGATAGTGGTGAGAAAGAGACTGTTGCAAGAGGCTATTGTAGTAATCCAGATGAGACATTACGGTTAGTGCAGTGACAGTGAAGATGAAAAAAAGTGGATGAATATGTACTATAGACAAATTTTACAGTATTTAGTGATAGAATGGAATGAGGAGTTGTGTGAAAGAGCAGAAGATGTAAATACTAATTCTCAGGTTTGAGTTCATGTAAAAGTGTACATAATTCATAATGATGCAAATTTCAAATACAGGGAGCCAAAGGGAGCAGTAGGTTTATTCTGGAGGGGACAGGTTAACTTGGAACATGTTAATTTCAATCTGAGAGATATATGAATATCAGGGAGACTAACTCAGAAGAATTCCATAACTAGATAGCAATCAATACTATGGGCGTTAGTAATATTATTGAGCATAGAGGAGAAGAAAGGGTCAGAACCATGTCCTGATGATTGCTGGAAAGAACGGAACAAGTTTGCAGAATAATCATACGTGTAGAAGAAAAATAAGGAAACAGTAGTGTCACAGAAGCCATGGGTGACAAACTTCTAGAGAGAGCAGATAGTTAACTATACAGAATTATAAAAAGATGTAGACTGAAAGTGTCAGAAAAGAAACTCATATTTGATATATACATTTTAAAGTGTATCAGCACATAGAAAGTATTTAAATCTATGAAAACAGAATAGGGGACTTCAGGAGAGTTTGCAAGTGTATACCTGCAGAACTTCTAGAACAGTGGTTCTCAACCTTCCTAATGCCACGAACCTTTAATACAGTTAAAAGGGGTCCGCGACCCACAGGTTGAGAACAGCTATTCTAAAAGCGTCCATTTTAAGACAGAAGTCCAAGTCACTACCCTTTTGAACTTGCAGGTTTTCCAAATATTTTATTCAAAACGTTTATCTTTCCAGTATGAGATGCTTACCTTCATACCTGGGATCCCAGGAGGCCCCTATTTTTAAAAAGAAAAAGGATTATTTTTATATACATGAGAGGAAAACAAGCAAAGAACACAATACTTTCTAGAGCCATGATTTTCAGCCTGGTGTGCCAGTTGAGAGGATCTCAGGTGTGCCCACCAAATTTTTAAAAGATCATTAATTAAATTATTTTGAAAGAAGTTCAAAGCACTGCAAGTATATTCTTTTTTTACTTTTTTTTGATCAATATAATTTAAGTTTAACTATAGGTTCAAGTGTGCTGAGAGATAAAGGGTGGTTGAGAAACACTGTTCTAGAGCATAAAGTAAGTAGACTGCTATATGGTTATTTCTGAGTATGACATATTTTAGAGATAATATTTATATAAAATATCAAAGAACCCTCATTTTTGCCCAACAGAGAGCTATATTACAACTTCTTTGTAAAATGTCTTGCTTTACTTACAATTTACTACATTGTTCCACATAAATGCATTGAGCTCACTCTATACACTTCTACTTCTTCTGTTAATTCCTGTGTTCATTATAATACCAAATTTTATAACTTACTGGAGGACCCTGTGAACCAGGAAAACCGGGACTGCCTGGAAATCCACGTTCTCCCTAGAAGGAGTTAAAAATAAAGAGCATGGAGGAAAAAGAAACAAAGAATAACTATACCAACAAACAATGACTTATTGAAAAGATTTCTGTGAAAGCCATTTTGCAACATGCCAGATCACCAAAAATTCATTAGTCTTAACTTTCCAATTACTTTCATATCAACTATCCATATCAATTCAACCTTCTAAGATACTCATCCATCCCAATCAGAAATAAAGAAAAAATATCTTCTACTCCGTTTTCTTCTGACAAATCCATTTGAGACAATCACACTACAGATTCCTGACGATCATCACATTTAATAGTTAATGATTTGTCCCAATTTCCTACCTCTGTGTTATATAGATTATTATTTTAACTGCCCTATTGCATTTTTCTTTTATTGTAAACTATTTCAAATTATTTTTGTAAAGAGAAAAAGATGGTAAGAAAGAAGGCCATTAATATCACCAAGAGGACAATAACAGCAATAGTTCTAGCAATTGCAGGCCATTATGTTTTCTAGGCACCCATTTTTTTCTCACTTACTATTATAAAGTACTAACATGGACATTTGATTTAGAAAGCAAAAGCTAAAATTGCTGCAGAGGAACCCTAAGCAACCTCCCATATGCCCCAGTAATCCTAGAAACCTCATCAGAAGATTTGAAAGACTAAAATTACTACAGTTGTGTGTTTCTGAGTTATTGTACAATACCCCTCTCTCCACCACTTTCTACACGTGGATAAAGTAAGGACACAGAGAAAAGAGGCCTGTACATTAACTTTAGGAGAAAGGAAAACAAAATCCATATATTATGATTCCAACTCTAGGAGTCATTCTTTTACTTACATAGTAAGAAATATAAGAAACTATTCAGTCTGAAAATATGCATAATAAATACATATTTTTTTTTAGAATTTTATGCTCACATAGCTTGAGGCCTGAAACACAAATCAATTATTACATTTGTTCAAGTGCTGTTTTACACAAAGGAAAAGATTCCTTGAATCATATAGGAGACTATATTCATTATGGATATACTTGGCCTTCCAATTTAAAACTTTTAGCTTGTGGTCTGTTTGTTGCTTAAGGCATGCTGTCAAAAGACAAATAAATAAATAACCAGAGCAGGCACAAAAATATAGTACACTTTAACATGAAATGTGTCATACAGACTAACTCGACATTGGTCCTAACACTATAAAGTTGTCCCAGATGAAGTGAAGAACACAATTAAACCTCACAGGTATAAAATTTTAAAAAGTTATTATTATTATTATTGATAAAGGTCACACTGATCTAGGGTAATACTGGAGATAAAAAGAATTGTATTGTCCTTAAGTATACGGTAATTATCATAAAATATGGCCATTGTAAAGCAAAATCATTTATTGAAGCTACTTAAAATATATACCCTAACATGAACTCTGACAAATACCGTTAGTTAGAAAGATGTTGAATATTTTTTGAATATTTTTATAAAATATTACGTGCAAAATGGAAAATGCCAAAAGGATATACAGAGCATAATAAGATATTTCATTAACCCAAAGAAAAAAGAGAAAAGTGAGGGAGTAAGAACAGAGGCTACAATATGTAAGCTTGCAAGAAGAGTACATTTTCCTTATGTTTTTTCTTGCTATTACTTTATATTACACCTAAAGAGTTGACTAAAGACAAGGAAAA